>JABXJD010000785.1:32500-35000 GCA_013375575.1 Percina caprodes | reverse complement strand
GAAAACACGTCGGCATGGAGACGCTCTGATGTCACAGGGACCAGACTCTTCTAGGGACAAAAACCCAGAACAGAAGAACTAAAAACGCCTAAAAACCCTGAAAATACACCAGAAAACACCTAAAAAAAACCTGAAAATACACCAGAAAACACCTAAAAAACCTGAAAATACACCAGAAAACATTCAATAATACAACAGACAACAAGACAAAATAGTATATACTGTATACATGTTATATACTGTATAAATAGTATATATTGTATACATGTCATATACTGTGTAAATGTTATATACTGTAATATACTGTATAATAGTATATACTGTATAAATAGTATATATTGTATACATGTTAGGTACAAATGATCGTACCAAGGTACCAAGGTACCAAGGGTCATACCAAGGTACCAAGGTACCAAGGATCGTACCAAGGTACCAAGGGTCATACCAAGGTACCAAGGTACCAAGGTACCAAGGATCGTACCAAGGTACCAAGGGTCATACCAAGGTACCAAGGATCGTCTTAAGGTACCAAGGATCATACCAAGGTACTAAGGATCATACCAAGGTACCAAGGATCATACCAAGGTACCAAGGTACCAAGGGTCATACCAAGGTACCAAGGTACCAAGGTACCAAGGATCGTACCAAGGTACCAAGGGTCATACCAAGGTACCAAGGATCGTCTTAAGGTACCAAGGATCATACCAAGGTACTAAGGATCATACCAAGGTACCAAGGATCATACCAAGGTACTAAGGATCATACCAAGGTACCAAGGATCGTACCAAGGTGCCAAGGATCGTACCAAGGTGCCAAGGGTCAGTCACATACCTTGGTACCATCCTTTGTACCTTGGTACCATCCTTTGTACCTTGGTACGATCCTTGACACCTTGAGACGGTAACTATACTAAAGTATTACGACTTTTCTCCAAATATTAAGATTGTTTGTAAGCAGAACATAATGAAAAGCAGCAGTAACCATAACAACAACCACACGTTTCCTGTAACGCACGATGAAGCTTTATTCTCAAACAACGATTACAACAAACTGTCATATTTTGACTTTGTTGTCTTGGATTACTGATGCGTTCCGATCGATGATGCGTTTCCTGTTTCCTGTCGGGCGGCTCCAGACGTTCAGGCGTGCGCGGCGTGCTTCTGGCAGACGTAGCGCAGCGCGGTGGAGCAGTGGAGGTCGTTGAGGCGTCCGCTGGCGTGCAGGTGGCCGCAGTCTTCGTCTCCGGCGCCGAGACCGTGATCGGTCCAGCTGTCAGGCTGACCGGGAACCCAGCGCCTGAAACGTAGGGACACAGAGGGGACACATACAGGGGACACAGAGGGGGGACACACAGGGGATACAGAGGGGGGACACACAGGGGACACAGAGGGGATACAGAGGGGGGACACACAGGGGACACAGAGGGGGACATACAGGGGACACAGAGGGGGGACACACAGGGACGCACACAGGGGACAGAGAGGGGACACACACAGGGGACACACACAGGGGACACACACAGGGGACACACAGGGGACACAGAGGGGGGACACACAGGGGACACAGAGGGGACATACAGGGGACACAGAGGGGGGACACACAGGGGACGCACACAGGGGACAGAGAGGGGACACACACAGGGGACACACACAGGGGACACACACAGGGGACACAGAGGGGGGACACAGAGGGGGGACACAGAGGGGACACACACAGGGGACACAGAGGGGGGACACACAGGGGACACAGAGGGGGGACACAGAGGGGGACACACAGGGGACACACAGGGGATGCACACAAGGGACACAGAGGGGAGACACAGAGGGGGGACACACAGGGGACGCACACAGGGGACACAGAGGGGACACAGAGGGGGGACACACAGGGTACACAGATATACAGTTAAAACATGATTTTGTAAACTCGGCTGGTTTGGACTTTAGGGCCGACCGGTCTCGGTCCAGAGACTTGAGGGCCGACCGGTCTGAGTACGGAGACTTTAGGACCGACCGGTCTGGGTCCAGAGACTTTAGGGCCGACCGGTCTCGGTCCAGAGACTTGAGGGCCGACCGGTCTGAGTACGGAGACTTTAGGGCCGACCGGTCTCGGTCCAGAGACTTGAGGGCCGACCGGTCTGAGTACGGAGACTTTAGGACCGACCGGTCTGGGTCCAGAGACTTTAGGGCCGACCGGTCTGGGTCCAGAGACTTCAGGGCAGACTGGTCTAGGTCTGGAGACCTGTACCTGCGCTCTATGGTGTACGGCGTCTGGTTGATCCACTCCCAGCGGCCCGTTCTCCAGTCAGACAGACCCACCCAGTACAGCAGGGGGACCGTACGATGGGTCACAAAGTCCTACAGACAGACAGACAGGCAGGCAGGCAGACAGACAGACAGGGAGACAGACAGACAGGCAGGCAGACAGACAGACAGGGAGACAGAAGGACAGACAGGGAGACAGACAGACAGGCAGGCAGACAGGGAGACAGACAGACAGGCAG
>JABXJD010000785.1:15000-20000 GCA_013375575.1 Percina caprodes | reverse complement strand
TTCCGGAGCTCCGTGTCCGCCGAACAGCGGAGGCTCTCTCCAGGTAAGGCCGCTCCGGAGTGTCTCCTGCCCGGCCAGGCGGACCACCCTGACCCGCTAAAGCTGCCCGGTTCTTTTTTATTATTTTTTTATTTTGAAACATTTTAAATCATATAAGGCAGTTTAATAAATCAAGAAAGGGAAGAATTACATACAACCGAAAAAAAGCTAAAAGTTGGGTTAGCTGGGTCTGTTATGACTAGAAGGGATACAGCAACGGCCGGAAGTTAGGCAAAATCTACGCTAATATAATAATATATTTTAATCTTTTCACTCAGGAACCGCGCGTTAGTTCATCGGGAGCGTTTTACACCAAACCAGGATCTTCTCCATGAACTTACCGAGTTGTTTTGCTGCCTAAAGTAACTGTCGTCGCCGTTACGTTAGCTGTATCCCTTCTAGCATCACCGCTAACTAACGGCTAACTGTTGCAATTACATCGTAATAACGTAATAACGTAAATATGCCCCCCCCAAAAAAACTTGAGTATTTATAACTTTATGCACCTTTTTATTACTTCTAACGTTCTTGACAGCTGTGTGTGTGTGTGTGTGTGTGTGTGTGTGTGTGTGTGTGTGTGTGGACAGCTGTGTGTGTGTGTGTGTGTGTGTGTGGACAGCTGTGTGTGTGTGTGTGTGTGGACAGCTGTGTGTGTGGACAGCTGTGTGTGTGGACAGCTGTGTGTGTGTGTGTGTGTCTAGTCCACACAGCATTCCTGGACGAGAGGTTTATTGGCATTGGCTAAGCGCCGGACGGAGCCACGGTGCCGCTGCTAAATAGTCTCAGGAAGGAAGTGGTTTGGTGGAACATGTGTACGTTCAGAAGTAGTTTTAGTCGTCAACGGAAACTCTGATTGGACAGAGGACGGGGACAGAAGTTAGAGACAGAGGACGGGGACGGACATCGCCCGACATCGCCCTGACATCGCCCCGACTTCGCCCTGATAGCGCCCCGACATCGCCCCGACTTCGCCCTGATAGCGCCCCGACATCGCCCCGACTTCGCCCTGATAGCGCCCCGACATCGCCCCGACTTCGCCCTGATAGCGCCCCGACATCGCCCCGACTTCGCCCCGACTTCGCCCCGACATCGCCCCGACATCGCCCCGACATCGCCCCGACTTCGCCCCGACATCGCCCCGACATCGCCCCGACATCGCCCCGACATTGCCCCGACTTCGCCCTGACATCGCCCCGACATCGCCCCGACATCGCCCTGACTTCGCCCTGACTTCGCCCTAACATCGCCCTAACATCGCCCTGACATCGCCCTAACATCGCCCTGACATCGCCCTAACATCGCCCTGACATCGCCCTGACTTCGCCCTGACTTCGCCCTAACATCGCCCTGACATCGCCCTAACATCGCCCTGACATCGCCCTAACATCGCCCTGACATCGCCCCGACATCGCCCTGACATCGCCCTAACATCGCCCTGACATCGCCCCGACATCGCCCTGACATCGCCCTAACATCGCCCTGACATCGCCCTAACATCGCCCTGACATCGCCCTAACATCGCCCTGACATCGCCCCGACATCGCCCTGACATCGCCCTGATCTCGTCTGAATCTCCTACTACTGCTGAGGGTTTAACACGTGTAGCAGACTGAAGGAGGACAAGGAGGCTTCTGTTCACCTCACTCACCTCTCACAGGGATGGACTCACCACATTCCTCGAAAGCCTGGGGGGACGGGGGGAGGGAGAGGAGGGGGGAGAGGAGGGGGGAGAGAAAGGGGGGGGAGGGAGAGGAGGGGGAGAGAAAGGGGGAGAGATGTTCAAACAGACCATAAGTTGTTTACTCTGTCTCTATGGCGATCAGACAACGTCCTCACATGTCTAATTTCCTCAGTCTACATGTCTCGTTATGTCCACAACTCAAACTGTCCCAGAGACATATCTTCACTCATGACTTCTTCTCGCCTGTGTGTGTGTGTGTGTGTGTGTGTGTGTGTGTGTGTGTGTGTGTGTGTGTGTGTGTGTGTAGAAAATCTTTTGGTGATAACCGCGGCAACGGAGGAGACTGACGGCTTCAACCGTTTCATGAGGACAGCCAGAGAGTTCAACTACACCGTGAAGGTCTGAGACACACACACACATACACACACACATACACACACACACACACAGACACACATACACACAGAGACACACACACACACACACACACACACACACACACACAGAGACACACATACACACAGAGACACACATACACACAGAGACACACATACACACTGAGACACACACACACACACACACAGAGACACACACACACACAGACAGACAGTCTGGGATGCTGATGATGGTGTGTGTGTGTGTGTGTGTGTGTGTGTGTGTGTGTGTGTGTGTGTGTGTGTGTGTGTGTGTGTGTGTGTAGGTGCTGGGACTGGGGGAGGAGTGGAAAGGGGGAGACGTGGCCCGGACTGTGGGTGGAGGTCAGAAGGTCCGATGGCTGAAGAGAGAACTACTCAAACACTCAGACAACAAGGACATGGTCGTCCTCTTCGTGGACAGGTAACTGTCTCTCTCTCTGTGTGTGTGTGTGTGTGTGTGTGTGTGTGTGTGTGTGTGTGTGTGTGTGTGTGTGTGTGTGTGTGTGTGAGTATGTAACACGACTCCTGTCCTAGTTTCTCTTTATCTGCTTGTTGTCCCTCTGTTGTCTCTTTGTTTCTCCGTCTCTGGAGTGAAATCCTCCCACTGAGAACCAAGGCTCGGGTAACTATCATGTGTCAATGATGGGAGTCTGGCAGAGACCATGAGTCCGGTCTGGCACCACAGATGCATTCTGGGATAGGAGATAAGATCTATCTGGGTTGTTTGCGTTTCTTTAAACCAATCAGGACATTCATTCATAATAAACGCTTCAAATATCCGCACTGTCCTTTTAGGGTAAAGAGGGAACGATACGAGTCCCCCCTACACGATACGAGTCCCCCCTACACGATACGAGTCCCCCCTACACGATACGAGTCCCCCCTACACGATACGAGTCCCCCCTACACGATACGAGTCCCCCCTACACGATGCGAGTCCCCCCCTACACGATGCGAGTCCCCCCCTACACGATGTGAGTCCCCCCTACACGATAGAAGTCCCCCCTACACGATAGAAGTCCCCCTACACGATGCGAGTCCCCTACACGATACGAGTCCCCCCTACACGATACGAGTCCCCCTACAAGATGCGAGTCCCCTACACGATACAAGTCCCCCTACAAGATGCGAGTCCCCTACACGATACGAGTCCCCTACACGATACGAGTCCCCCCTACACGATACGAGTCCCCCCCTACAAGATGCGAGTGGACTCAGTCTGGCTGCACTGTCTGGCGACCAACGCAGTGTGAATGTGGAGATATGCTGCTCTATACACGCTAAAAGTAGTGATTATTTACATGGAGTCTGGTGGAGATATGCTGCTCTATACACACTAAAAGTAGTGATTATTAACATGGAGTCTGGTGGAGATATGCTGCTCTATACACGCTAAAAGTAGTGATTATTTACATGGAGTCTGGTGGAGATATGCTGCTCTATACACACTAAAAGTAGTGATTATTTACATGGAGTCTGGTGGAGATATGCTGCTCTATACACGCTAAAAGTAGTGATTATTTACATGGAGTCTGGTGGAGATATGCTGCTCTATATACGCTAAAAGTAGTGATTATTAACATGGAGTCTGGTGGAGATATGCTGCTCTATACACGCTAAAAGTAGTGATTATTTACATGGAGTCTGGTGGAGATATGCTGCTCTATACACACTAAAAGTAGTGATTATTTACATGGAGTCTGGTGGAGATATGCTGCTCTATACACACTAAAAGTAGTGATTATTTACATGGAGTCTGGTGGAGATATGCTGCTCTATACACGCAAAAGTAGTGATTATTTACATGGAGTCTGGTGGAGATATGCTGCTCTATACACACTAAAAGTAGTGATTATTTACATGGAGTCTGGTGGAGATATGCTGCTCTATACACACTAAAAGTAGTGATTATTTACATGGAGTCTGGTGGAGATATGCTGCTTAATAATAATGTGAGATGTGTTAATAATGTTTTCTTTTACACTATTTGTCTCCCCTCTCAACCCCCCAGTTATGACGTGATCTTTGCGTCCGGTCCAGAGGAGTTGCTCTCTAAGTTCTCCGGCCTGCGTCACCGAGTGGTTTTCTCGGCTGAGGGGTTCTGCTGGCCCGACCAGAGACTGGCCCCCAAATACCCACAGGTGCATTCTGGGAAACGCTACCTCAACTCTGGAGGTAAGAGCTTCAAGTTATGGGACTTCAACAGGGTAATATCCTGGGAAATAGGGTTTATAACGGGGGTGTGTGTGTGTCTGTGTGTGTGTGTGTGTGTGTGTGTGTGTGTGTGTCTCTGTGTGTGTGTGTGTGTGTGTGTAGGGTTCATGGGCTTTGCCTCTGAGCTCAGTACGATGGTCCAACAGTGGAAATACAAAGACAACGACGACGACCAGCTGTTCTACACCAAGATCTACCTGGACAAGACTCAGAGGGTGAACCACACACCCATTATTATTATTACTGCACACACACACACACACAGAGACACACACACACACACACACAGAGACACACACACACACACATATATACACACTGTTTCCGTGACGATGAGAGGAGACATGTTGATGATGTTGATGTTTTCAGACAAAGTTCAACATGACTCTCGACCACCGATCTCAAATCTTCCAAAATCTGAACGGAGCTGTTGGTAAGACACACACACACACACACACACACACACACACATACAGACACACACACACACACACACACACACACACATACAGACACACACCAGACACACACACACACATACAGACACACACACACACACAGACACACACACACACACACACACACACACACACACACACACACACACACACACACACACACATACAGACACACACACACACACACACACA
>JABXJD010000785.1:2500-5000 GCA_013375575.1 Percina caprodes | reverse complement strand
CTTCTCCTCCTGTCCTTCTCCTCGCCTTCTCCTCTCCTCCTCTTCTCTTCTTCTCCTCTCCTCTTCTCCTCCTCTTCTCCTCCTCTCCTCCTCTTCTCTTTTCCTCCTCCTCCTCTTCTCCTCTCCTTCTCCTCCTCTTCTCTTCTTCTCCTCCTTGCCTCCTCCTCTCCTTCTCCTCTCCTCCTCTTCTCTTCTTCTCCTCTCCTCCTCTCCTCCTCCTCTCTTCTTCTCCTCCTCCTCCTCTTCTTCTCCTCCTTGCCTCCTCCTCTCCTCCTCCTCTTCTCTTCTTCTCCTCTTCTCCTCCTCCTACTCCTCCTCCTACTCCTACTCCTCTTCTCTTCTTCTCCTCTCCTCCTCCTCCTCTCCTCCTCTTCTCTCCTACTCCTCTCCTCCTCCTCCTCTTCTCTTCTTCTCCTCCTCCTCTCCTCCTCTTCTCTTCTCCTCTCCTCCTCCTCCTCCTCTTCTCTTCTTCTCCTATCCTCCTCCTCCTCTTCTCCTCCTCCTCTTCTCTTCTTCTCCTCCTCCTCTCCTCCTCTTCTCTTCTCTCTCCTCCTCCTCCTCCTCCTCTTCTCTTCTTCTCCTATCCTCCTCCTCCTCTCCTCCTCCTCCTCTTCTCCTCCTCTCCTCCTCTTCTTCTCCTCCTCCTCCTCCTCTTCTCCTCTCCCAGCTGCTGGTTTCCGTCTCTGGCTTTGTACAAACTGCCTTAAATTATTTGTTAATGATTGAGCGAATAAAGTTTTGAGATTTTAATAAATAATTTTACTTTCACAGCTGTTTTTTATTATCATTACATCATCATTATTTTATATATATGTACATAAATATGTATATCTATGTTTGTATATATATGTAGATGTACATAACGTTAGTAACGGCTCATTAACGTCAGTAACTCATTAACATAACGTCAGTAACTCATTAACATAACGTCAGTAAGACATTAACATAACGTCAGTAACTCATTAACATAACGTCAGTAACACATTAACATAACGTCAGTAACTCATTAACATAACGTCAGTAACTCATTAACATAACGTCAGTAACTCATTAACATAACGTCAGTAACACATTAACATAACGTCAGTAAAACATTAACATAACGTCAGTAACTCATTAACATAACGTCAGTAACTCATTAACATAACGTCAGTAACACATTAACATAACGTCAGTAACACATTAACATAACGTCAGTAACACATTAACATAACGTCAGTAACACATTAACATAACGTCAGTAACTCATTAACATAACGTCAGTAACACATTAACATAACGTCAGTAACACATTAACATAACGTCAGTAACACATTAACATAACGTCAGTAACACATTAACATAACGTCAGTAACTCATTAACATAACGTCAGTAAGACATTAACATAACGTCAGTAACTCATTAACATAACGTCAGTAACACATTAACATAACGTCAGTAACACATTAACATAACGTCAGTAACTCATTAACATAACGTCAGTAACACATTAACATAACGTCAGTAACTCATTAACATAACGTCAGTAACACATTAACATAACGTCAGTAACACATTAACATAACGTCAGTAAGACATTAACATAACGTCAGTAAGACATTAACATAACGTCAGTAACTCATTAACATAACGTCAGTAACTCATTAACATAACGTCAGTAACACATTAACATAACGTCAGTAACACATTAACATAACGTCAGTAACACATTAACATAACGTCAGTAACTCATTAACATAACGTCAGTAACACATTAACATAACGTCAGTAACACATTAACATAACGTCAGTAACTCATTAACATAACGTCAGTAACACATTAACATAACGTCAGTAACACATTAACATAACGTCAGTAACACATTAACATAACGTCAGTAACTCATTAACATAACGTCAGTAAGACATTAACATAACGTCAGTAACACATTAACATAACGTCAGTAACTCATTAACATAACGTCAGTAACACATTAACATAACGTCAGTAACTCATTAACATAACGTCAGTAACACATTAACATAACGTCAGTAACTCATTAACATAACGTCAGTAACACATTAACATAACGTCAGTAACGGTTCATTAACATAACGTCAGTAACTCATTAACATAACGTATATATTATTATTAATATATTATATATAATAATGTTTATTGTCACGTTGTTTGATTATTATTTCATACAAAGTTGTCAGCAACATATTAATGAATAACTTCCCCCGGAAGCACCACGAGGTTTATAACATAGACTATATATATAATTAATATTAACCATAGACTATATATAATTAATATTAACCATAGACTGTATATAATTAATATTAACCATAGACTATATATATAATTAATATTAACCATAGACTATATATAATTAATATTAACCATAGACTATATATAATTAATATTAACCATAGACTGTATATAATTAATATATATATTATATATGTTATAACTCTAACATCTGTTTCATTATCTTCTCCTCGGTCGGTTCCGAA
>JABXJD010000574.1:252500-272713 GCA_013375575.1 Percina caprodes | reverse complement strand
TTTTGACATACTATACTATGACTTTTCTACTTTTGACATACTATACTATGACTTTCTATACTTTTTGACATACTATACTGACTTTCTATACTTTTTGACATACTATGCTATGACTTTTTATACTTTTGACATACTATACTACGACTTTTATACTTTTTGACATACTATACTACTGACTTTTCACACTTTTAGACATACTATACTATGACTTTCACTCTTTTAGACATACTATACTATGACTTTTATACTTTTTGACATACTATACTATGACTTTTTATGCTTTTTGACATACTATACTATGAGCTTTAATACTTTTTGACATACTACTACGACTTTTATACTTTTTTGACATACTATACTATGACTTTTCACTCTTTTGGACATACTATACTATGACTTTATACTTTTTGACATACTATACTATGACTTTTTCTTACTTTTTGACATACTATACTATGACTTTTCACTCTTTTGACATACTATACTATGACTTTTTATACTTTTGACATACTATACTATGACTTTTTCTTACTTTTTTGACCTTTATACTATGACTTTATACTTTTTCAAACATACTATACTATGACTTGTTTTACTTTTTCAACATACTATACTATGACTTGTTTTACTTTTTCAACATGCTATACTATGACTTTTTCGACATAATATACTAAAGATGTTTGTAATACTTAAGGTAACATGGTGGCTGAGTGATTAGCACTTTGTCTCACAGCAGAAGGTTCCTTGTTCAAATCCCAGTTGTGCTCAGTGTTTCTGTGTAGAGTTTGAGTTACTATGCTGTGATGTTTTTAACTTTTTCCAAACTTATACTATGACTTTTTTTTAAACTTTTTTTTTACCGGTTGTTCTGGGCCTTTCAGTGTAGAGTTCACGTTTGTCGACATACTATACTATGATTTTTTATACTTTTTGACATATTAAACTATGACTTTTTATACTTTTTGACATACTATACTATGACTTTTTTAAACTTTTATTCAACATGCTGTTGAAGTGTCATTATGGCTAAGTGGTTTAACTTTCGCTCACAGCTAGAAGGTTGTTGGTTCAAATCCTGCTTGTTCTAGGCCTTTCAGTGTAGATTTCATGTGTAGTGACATCTATGCTATGACTTTTTAACCTATTTTGACATATTATACTATGACTTTTATACATTTGAAACATATTATATTATGACTTTTTATACATTTGAAACATATTATACTATGACTTTTTATACATTTGAAACATATTATATTATGACTTTTTATACATTTAGACATATTATATTATGACTTTTTATACATTTGGACATATTATATTATGACTTTATACATTTGGAAACATATGATACTATGACTTTTTATACATTTGAAACATATTATACTATGACTTTTTATGCATTTGAAACATATTATACTATGACTTTTTATACATTTAAACATATTATACTATGACTTTTTATACATTTTGAAACATAATTTATTATGACTTTTATACATTTGAACATATTATACTCTGACTTTTTGTACTTTTGACTTTTTGTACTTTTCGATGTACTTTACTATGACGTTTTCGACATACTATACTATGACTTCTTTTTTACTTTTTTCGACATACTATACTATGACTTCTTATAATTTTCAGACATTCTATACTATGACTTTTTGTACTTTTTCAACATACTATACTATGACATTTATACTTTTTGACATACTATATTATGACTTTTTCAACATACTATACTATGATTTTTTAAATACTTTTTGACATACTATACTATGACTTTTTATAGTTTTTGACATACTATACTATGACTTTTAAAGTTTTGACATACTATACTCTGACTTTTTATTTTACTTTTATACATACTATACTATGACTTTTTTAACTTTTGACATACTATACAATTACTTTATACTTTTTTTGACATACTATACTATGGCTTTTTCAACATACTATACTATGACTGTTTTTGACTTTGACATACTATATTCTGACTTTTTAACTGTTTGACATACTATACTATGATTTTTTAAATACTTTTCGACATACTATACTATGACCTTTTATACTTTTGACATACTATACTATGACTTTTATAGTTTTTGACATACTATACTATGACTTTTTTAACTTTTTGACATACTATGCTATGACTTTTTATACTTTTACATACTATACTATCCTTTTTTACTTTTGACATACTATACTATGATTTTATACTTTTTTTTTACATACTATACTATCACTTTTTTTACTTTTTGACATACTATACTCTGACTTTTTATACTTTTTGACATACTATCTCTGACTTTTATACTTTTTGACATACTATATTATGACTTTTAAACATTTTCAACATACTATACTCTGACTTTTTGTGCTTGACTTTTTTTGTACTTTTTCAATGTACTTTACTATGACTTTTTTAACTTTTGACATACTATACTATGACTTTATACTTTTGGACATACTATACTATGACTTTTATACTTTTTGACATACTATACTATGACTTTTATACTTTTTGACATACTATACTATGACCTTTTATACTTTTTGACATACTATACTATGACTTTTTATACTTTTTGACATACTATACTATGACTTTTATACTTTTGACATACTATACTATGACTTTTTATACTTTTTGACATACTATACTATGACTTTTATACTTTTTGACATACTATACTATGACTTTTTATACTTTTTTGACATACTATACTGACTTTTATACTTTTTGACATACTATACTATGACTTTTATACTTTTTGACATACTATACTATGACTTTTATACTTTTTGACATACTATACTATGACTTTTATACTTTTTGACATACTATACTATGACTTTTATACTTTTTGACATACTATACTATGACTTTTATACTTTACTTTTATACTATACTATGACTTTATACTTTTTGACATACTATACTATGACTTTTTATACTTTTTGACATACTATACTATGACTTTTATACTTTTTTGACATACTATACTATGACTTTTATACTATACTATGACTTTTATACTTTTGACATACTATACTATGACTTTTATACTTTTGACATACTATACTATGACTTTTATACTTTTTGACATACTATACTATGACTTTTATACTTTTGACATACTATACTATAACTTTTATACTTTTGACATACTATACTATGACTTTTATACTTTTTGACATACTATACTATGACTTTTATACTTTTTGACATACTATACTATGACTTTTATACTTTTGACATACTATACTATGACTTTTATACTTTTTGACATACTATACTATGACTTTTATACTTTTTTGACATACTATACTATGACTTTATACTTTTGACATACTATACTATGACTTTTATACTTTTGACATACTATACTATGACTTTTTATACTTTTTGACATACTATACTATGACTTTTTATACTTTTTTGACATACTATACTATGACTTTTATACTTTTGACATACTATACTATGACTTTTATACTTTTGACATACTATACTATGACTTTTATACTTTTTGACATACTATACTATGACTTTTATACTTTTGACATACTATACTATGACTTTATACTTTTTTGACATACTATACTATGACTTTTTATACTTTTTGACATACTATACTATGACTTTTACATTTTTGACATACTATACTATGACTTTTATCTTTTGACATACTATACTATGACTTTTATACTTTTTGACATACTATACTATGACTTTACTTTTTGACATACTATACTATGACTTTATATACTTTTTGACATACTATACTATGACTTTTATACTTTTTGACATACTATACTATGACTTTTCACTTTTTAGACATACTATACTATGACTTTTATACTTTTTAACATACTATACTATGACTTTTTATACTTTTTAACATACTATACTATGACTTTTATACTTTTTGACATACTATACTATGACTTTTTATACTTTTGACATACTATACTATGACCTTTTATACTTTTTGACATACTATACTATGACTTTTTATACTTTTGACATACTATGCTATGACTTTTATACTTTTGACATACTATACTATGACTTTTTATACTTTTTGACATACTATGCTATGACTTTTTATACTTTTGACATACTATACTATGACTTTTTATACTTTTGACATACTATACTATGACTTTTTATACTTTTTGACATACTATACTATGACTTTTATACTTTTTGACATACTATACTATGACTTTTATACTTTTTGACATACTATACTATGACTTTTTATACTTTTTTGACATACTATACTATGACTTTTTATACTTTTTTGACATACTATACTATGACTTTTTATACTTTACTTTTATACTATACTATGACTTTTATACTTTTTTGACATACTATACTATGACTTTTTCTACTTTTTGACATACTATACTATGACTTTCTATACTTTTTTGACATACTATACTATGACTTTCTATACTTTTTTGACATACTATGCTATGACTTTTTATACTTTTTTGACATACTATACTACGACTTTTATACTTTTTTGACATACTATACTATGACTTTTCACACTTTTAGACATACTATACTATGACTTTTCACTCTTTTAGACATACTATACTATGACTTTTATACTTTTTTGACATACTATACTATGACTTTTTATACTTTTTGACATACTATACTATGACTTTAATACTTTTTTGACATACTTTACTACGACTTTTATACTTTTTTGACATACTATACTATGACTTTTCACTCTTTTAGACATACTATACTATGACTTTTATACTTTTTTGACATACTATACTATGACTTTTTTCTTACTTTTTTGACATACTATACTATGACTTTTCACTCTTTTAGACATACTATACTATGACTTTTTATACTTTTTTGACATACTATACTATGACTTTTTTCTTACTTTTTTGACATACTATACTATGACTTTTTATACTTTTTCGACATACTATACTATGACTTGTTTTACTTTTTCAACATACTATACTATGACGTTTTGTACTTTTTCAACATACTATACTATGACTTGTTTTACTTTTTCAACATACTATACTATGACTTGTTTTACTTTTTCAACATGCTATACTATGACTTTTTTCGACATAATATACTAAAAGATGTTTGTAATACCTTAAGGTAACATGGTGGCTGAGTGATTAGCACTTTGTCTCACAGCAAGAAGGTTCCTTGTTCAAATCCCAGTTGTGCTCAGTGTTTCTGTGTAGAGTTTGAGTTACTATGCTGTGATGTTTTTTTAACTTTTTCCAAACTTACTATACTATGACTTTTTTTTAAACTTTTTTTTTACCGGTTGTTCTGGGCCTTTCAGTGTAGAGTTCACGTTTGTCGACATACTATACTATGATTTTTTATACTTTTTGACATATTAAACTATGACTTTTTATACTTTTTGACATACTATACTATGACTTTTTTAAACTTTTATTCAACATGCTGTTGAAGTGTCATTATGGCTAAGTGGTTAACACTTTCGCTCACAGCTAGAAGGTTGTTGGTTCAAATCCTGCTTGTTCTAGGCCTTTCAGTGTAGATTTCATGTGTAGTGACATCCTATGCTATGACTTTTTTTTAACCTATTTTGACATATTATACTATGACTTTTTATACATTTGAAACATATTATATTATGACTTTTTATACATTTGAAACATATTATACTATGACTTTTTATACATTTGAAACATATTATATTATGACTTTTTATACATTTGAAACATATTATACTATGACTTTTTATACATTTGAAACATATTATATTATGACTTTTTATACATTTGAAACATATTATATTATGACTTTTTATACATTTGAAACATATGATACTATGACTTTTTATACATTTGAAACATATTATACTATGACTTTTTATACATTTGAAACATATTATATTATGACTTTTTATACATTTGAAACATATTATATTATGACTTTTTATACATTTGAAACATATTATATTATGACTTTTTATACATTTGAAACATATTATACTATGACTTTTATACATTTGAAACATATTATACTATGACTTTTATACATTTGAAACATAATTTATTATGACTTTTTATACATTTGAAACATATTATACTCTGACTTTTGTACTTTTGACTTTTTGTCCTTTTTCATGTACTTTACTATGACATTTTTAGACATACTATACTATGACTTCTTTTTACTTTTTCACATACTATACTATGCATTTTTATACTTTTTGACATACTATATTATGACTTTTTCAACATACTATACTATGATTTTAAATACTTTTTGACATACTATACTATGACTTTTTATAGTTTTTTGACATACTATACTATGACTTTTTTAAGTTTTTGACATACTATACTCTGACTTTTTATTTTACTTTTTCGACATACTATACTATGACTTTTTTTAACTTTTTGACATACTATACAATTACTTTTTATACTTTTTTGACATACTATACTATGACTTTTGTACTTTTCAACATACTATACTATGACTGTTTTTTGACTTTTTGACATACTATATTCTGACTTTTTTTAACTGTTTCGACATACTATACTATGATTTTTTTAAATACTTTTCGACATACTATACTATGACCTTTTATACTTTTTGACATACTATACTATGACTTTTTATAGTTTTTCGACATACTATACTATGACTTTTTTTTAACTTTTTGACATACTATACTCTGACTTTTTATACTTTTTTGACATACTATACTATCACTTTTTTTTACTTTTTGACATACTATACTATGACTTTTTATACTTTTTTTACATACTATACTATCACTTTTTTTTACTTTTTGACATACTATACTCTGACTTTTTATACTTTTTTGACATACTATACTCTGACTTTTTATACTTTTTTTGACATACTATATTATGACTTTTTAAACATTTTCAACATACTATACTCTGACTTTTTGTACTTTTGACTTTTTTTGTACTTTTTTCAATGTACTTTACTATGACATTTTTTTTAACTTTTTGACATACTATACTATGACTTTTCTTAAACTTTTTTCGACATACTATACTATGACTTTTTTTACTTTTAGACATACTATATTCTGGCTTTTTATACTTTTTAGACATACTATACTATGACTTTTTATACTTTTTTAACATACTATACTCTGACTTTTATACTTTTTCAACATACTATACTATGACTTTTTTAACTTTTTGACATACTATATTCTGACTTTTATACTTTTAGACATACTATACTATGACTTTTTGTACTTTTTCAACATACTATACTATGACTTTTTATACTTTTTCAACATACTATACTATGACTTATGAAAAATTGATCACTATCCATAGCAATTAGAAATATATATATATATATATATATATATATATATATATATATATATATATATATATATATATATATATATATATATATATATATGTCCTCTCATTGTCCTCGGATCAAATTGACCGGTTTCCTATCAGTTCTTTTTAATTCCTTTACAGGCATGCAGAATATATATATATATATATATATATATATATATATATATATACATATATATATATATATATATATATATATATATATATATATATATATATATATATATATATATATATATATATATATATATATATATATATATATATATATATATATACATATATATATATATATATATATATATATATATATATGACACAGAATAACACATTTGCTTTACATTACACATTCACAAATATTTACTTTTATTCAATAGTCTTTAATTGTCAGATTTTAATTTGTGTGTGTGTGCGTATCTTTGTGTGTTTGTGTGTGTGTGTGTGTGTGTGTGCGTATCTTTGTGTGTGTGTGCGTATCTTTGTGTGTATGTGTGTATCTTTGTGTGTGTGTGTGTGTGTGTGTGTGTGCGTATCTTTGTGTGTGTGTGCGTATCTTTGTGTGTTTGTGTGTGTGTGTGTGTGTGTGTGCGTATCTTTGTGTGTGTGTGCGTATCTTTGTGTGTATGTGCGTATCTTTGTGTGTTTGTGTGTGTGTGTGTGTGTGTTGTGCGATGCACACATTGATGACTCATTGTATCTGAGAGGCTTTGATGTTTTGCATCTCGACCTGACGGGCCGATCATGAAGCTCTTTCATCCTCTTCTTTACTTCATCCCTCCATCTTGGCTCCTGTCCTCGCCCCCCCCACTATGTCATCCCCCCTCCCCCGTCAAATCTAATCATAGTTTTCCTCCCCCCTCCTCTCACCTTCCTCTCACCTCTCCTTCCTGTTTTCCTCTTTCTTTTATCCCTATCTATTATCTACTTCCTTTTTACCTTTTTCTTTGTCCCTTTTCTTTACGTCTCCTTTTCTTTCTTTCTGTCTTTTTTGTCTTTCTTTCTCTGTCTGTCTTTTTTGTCTTTCTTTCTTTCTGTCTCTGTCTTTTTTTGTCTTTCTTTCTTTCTTTCTGTTTCTGTCCTTCTGTAAATACGGTACTTTACTATTTACAGTACTATAGTGGAAATATTGTGATTTTTTTACAATAATACTTAGACAACTGTGATTTTTGTGTTTCTATCTGTCCGTCTTTCTGTTGTTTGTTCATGTTGTTGACACAGCTGCTGTAAATGGAGCATGCCCCCCCCCCTTGTAAAATAAAGGTGTAACACCCTTTCCCCTGCTCCGTGTCTGCAGGCGTCGGTGGTTTCCCGGACATGGACCTGCGCGCCGCCGCCGCTAACGTTCACTACACGCTGCTGCTGGCCTGCGTGCTGGTGGCCTTCTGCCTCGGCGCCATCTTGTCCGGCTTCCTGGTGTCGTGCTACTGCAGCCGCAGCGCCGCCCAGCGGGCGCGGAGGCTGGGGAAGGACCCCGAGGTGTCCCTGCCGCACGCCCTGTCGCTGCGGTCCCTCGCCAAGCTCAACGGGCTGCTGGACGGGACGCCCAAGGTGGGACAGCACCTGTGGACGGACACAGAATATGGAAATATCATTTATTATCACTTTATTCAAAATACTATAATAATATAATAATTACATTTTTGACTTGACCATGACTGATGTCGACTTACTGTAATGTGACTTTTTATGACATACAGTCCTATACTCTGACATTTTCAACATACTATACTGACTTTCTATCATTTTTTATATATAATTTATATACTATGACTTATTTTGCCATATTATTTTAATGGGAGTAGCTAGAGCAGGTGGAATGAGAGGGGGGAATGCCAGAGCAGGGGGAATGAGAGGGGGGAATGCCAGAGCAGGGGGATAATTTCCTATAAATGAGGTTTATTGGCCATAAATCCCAAAATAACTGTAAAACTAAAGTTAATAAGTTAGTGTTACGTAGTGTTAAAAACGTCAAAAAGTGACAAACATTGAAAAAAAAGCATCAAAAGTCTCTTTTATGAAAAGTGCTGTGAGATAAACTGTTGTCGTGATTATATAAATAAAATTGAATTGAATTGAAAAGTGATGAAAAAAGGGACAAAAATGTAAGAAAAAGTTAAAAATATTGGGAAAAAATGTCAAAAGTGATGAAAAAGATCAAAAAAAATATTGAGAAAGCGTCATAAAAATTGTGTTGATTTTCAATTTTGAGGAGAAGTCGACACGAGGCTGAAGAAGAAAAGTAATTTAATTATTTAATTATTAATCCTCTCTCTCTCTCGGGGGGGGGGGTTATTCATACTGTACAAACCACGGTTTCATTTCCTTGAGAAAGAAACTGAATCTGAGCAGCTGCCGACCTTTGACCTTTGACCTTTGACCCCTCTCATGGAATCACACGCTGCAGATACGACCTTTAAAAGAAACACTCGGGGAATAAAATGTGTTTTTTTTACTTTTTCTTACGTTTTTGTCTCTTTTTTCAACATTTGTCACTTTTTGAAGTTTTCAACACTGCGTTTATAAGAAATTATACCTAATGTTTGAGTTAGAAAAGCAGAAATTAGGAATTATTGAGACTAAAATTAAAGGAATGGATGTTGATGATAATCACAGACTGGAATATGTCAACTTTTACTCAGCGTCTGACCCCCCCCCCCCCATGACAGATTAACACGTCTCATGACTTTGTCTCCTTGTCCTGCAGGAGGACAAGCTGGACGTTTCCACCCCGAAGATGTACAGCTCCTTCATCCCCAACGGGGGGGGCGAACCCCACCTGCCCCCCCCAGGACACCCGAGCCTGCTGGGAGACCCCGACCTCAGCCTGTCTCAGGTAGGACCGCTGGTCTGGGGGGGGAGGCCCAAACCGGGTCGGGATACAATATTATTACAATGGTCCAGCTCAAAGAACCCTGTCTGGCGTGTCTGGTGTGCCCGGTGTGTCTGGTGTGTCTGGTGTGTCCGGTGTGTCCGGTGTGCCCGGTGTGTCTGGCGTGCCCGGTGTGTCTGGTGTGTCCGGTGTGTCCGGTGTGTCCGGTGTGTCCGGTGTGTCCGGTGTGTCTGGTGTGCCGGTGTGTCCGGTGTGCCCGGTGTGTCTGGTGTGCCCGGTGTGTCTGGTGTGTCCGGTGTGTCCGGTGTGTCCGGTGTGTCTGGTGTGCCTGGTGTGTCTGGTGTGTCTGGTGTGCCCGGTGTGCCCGGTGTGTCTGGTGTGCCCGGTGTGCCCGGTGTGTCTGGTGTGTCTGGTGTGCCCGGTGTGTCTGGTGTGCCCGGTGTGTCTGGTGTGTCTGGTGTGTCTGGTGTGCCCGGTGTGTCTGGTGTGTCTGGTGTGCCCGGTGTGCCCGGTGTGTCTGGTGTGCCCGGTGTGCCCGGTGTGCCCGGTGTGTCTGGTGTGCCCGGTGTGTCTGGTGTGTCTGGTGTGTCTGGTGTGCCCGGTGTGTCTGGTGTGCCCGGTGTGTCTGGTGTGTCTGGTGTGTCTGGTGTGCCCGGTGTGTCTGGTGTGCCCGGTGTGTCTGGTGTGTCTGGTGTGCCCGGTGTGCCCGGTGTGTCTGGTGTGTCTGGTGTGCCCGGTGTGCCCGGTGTGTCTGGTGTGCCCGGTGTGTCTGGTGTGCCCGGTGTGTCTGGCGTGCCGGGTCTAACCTCCGTGCAGTCCCTGTCCCAGGCGGATGGCGAGCTGTCCGGTCTGCCGACGCCGGACTCCACGCCGGAGCTTCCCATCAGGAGCATGAAGGCGCCGCGCCACCACCAGTACGAGAAGAACCACGACGACAACAACGCGGCAGACGCCGACCCGCGCGGCGCCGGCCCCAGTCTGGGCTTCATGGCCGTCGTCGGCAACACCATGACCCAGCCGCCGGTGTTTCCCTTCCCGCATCACCACGGCAACGGTCTGAGCAACGGAGCGGCGCACGGAGCCGGCGCTTCCTCCACGTCGCTGCACCTCCCTGAGGAGAGGAAGGTCTGTCTCTGTCCATTATGTAGTCAATTATCATCATTTTATTAATAAATGAAAACATAGTGTTGTGTTCAAGTACTTCCAGAAAAATTTGAGTTTTTATCACAATTATTATTATTTTTTTTTAAATAAATAAAAAAAAATATATATTTCATAACATTTGGAGAAAAAACAATTGGTAAATAAAAGAACTTTTTAAAAAAAAAATTAAAAAAATGTCAATAAAAGTTACAAAATGTGAAAACATGTCAAATAAAGTGACAAAAAATGTGAAAATATGTCCAAAAAAAAGACAGAAATGTAAAGAAAAAAAGTTGAAAAATTTGGAGAAAAACCCACAAAAATTTCAAAAGCCTCCAAAAAAGTCGACAAACGACAAAATCATTGGATGAAAGACACAAAAGGGTCGAAAAAGGCAAAAATCCTTGATTGCTCACCCCATGAGCTAGAGGTCGCCCCAAACCCTGAAGAATTTGAATTCGTGTTTTTTGTCAATTTTACAGCATTTGGAGAAAAAACAACTGGTGAATAAAAGAACTTTTTAAAAAAAAAAGTGTCAAAAAAAGAGAAAAATGTCAAAAGTGACTAAAACTTAAAGAAATGTCAAGAAAAGTGACTAAAATGTATGTTTGTTCACTCAAAGTCATGACGCCATGTTGTTATTCTGCTAATTGTCCCGTCCACCCAGGTCTGTGACGAGCGGGCGTCCGGCGGCGGGTGCGGCGCCCCCCCCCATCCCCACCACTCCCAGCAGCCCCTCCCCCAGGCGCCGGTGGACGTGTCGGCGCTGGACGAGCTGCTCAAACACATCCACGAGGTCAGCGCGTCGGGGACGGGCGGCATCAAAGTCCTCACGTCCACGTCCTCGTCCGCCCTGTTCCCCGGGCCGTCTCATCACCATAGCAACCACCACCATCATACGCCGCACGGACAGACGCGCACGCACCACTACAACCATCACCACAGCAACCACCACAACAACAACAACAGCGGCGTTCAGCCGCAGCAGAGACACGCCGAGACGGAGTCGGCGCCGTATTACAGCACGTCCATGCTGCCGAGGGACGGCGTCCCCAAACGCCTGGACCCCCCCGCCCAGAACTCCTCCACCAACGCGTCCTCCGCCAACGCGTCCTCCTCGGCGCTGTCTTCCTCGTTCACGCCGCTCCAACAACAGGTGATTCCGGAGACACCCGGGGGAAACGGCGCCTCCGTGACGCGCCACCTCATCAAAATGGGCAGCGGGGTGGCGCCGTGCCGCGCCACCACAGCTTCAACCACCGGGGGGCGCCACACGCGCACTTCCTGGCGCGAATGAACACCAACAGCAGCAGCAACGGGCCGCCGGGCGCCAACGCTAATGCTAGCGGTGGGAGGCAGCGGGCGTCCATCGCCGCCGCCACCTGCCTGACGCGGCAGCACAGCTACAGCGAAGGGCCGCACGCCCAGCGGGCAGCCGTTGTCCGGAGAACGGCGTCTCTCAAACCCCAAGTACCGCCAAAACCGCTGTACCTTCCGAACACGGCGGTAGCGGAGGCGGGAAAGTACAAATACTGAAACTGTAGGACGACGTGATGCCGTCGTCGCCGAGCAACGGTCTGCATGGCGGACAAAGTGTACGCAGAAAGGACAAAACGAGAGCGTTGATGAGACAAAGACACAGAAGAGACCTCCGGGCTTTCTGTCCCCCATTGCTCCCCGTATCCACGCCTTCAGTTGTGGTCGTTTTCCCGCCGGGAGGACGCCACTGCCCCGCCGCCGTCCCGCCGAGCCAGAGACGTTCGACAGAGCGACACAAATGGCGTTTTTCCACTGCATGGTATCTACTCGACTAGCTTGTTTCAAGCTAGAGACACATTCGATTATCGTGAAAACATTTCCCAGAGAACGGTCGACTCAGATGTTTTAACCTCTACATTCATTTTGCGCCGGAATTGTCCTTTAAGCATCAAGTGTGAACAAGAACCGAAACTTCTGTTTAAGCGCCTGTCTCTTTAAGAAACCTCGTGTCAACACATTCTCGCTCCCATCTCCTAAAATATGGACGCTTGGTCAGGTGCTTTTGTTGTTGTTATTGATGCTAAAAGTCTCCTTTAGCATCAATAACTTGCGCTTGGTCAGGACTACTGGCGTCCATTTTTGCGCTTGGTCGGGACCATTGACGTCCATTTTGCACTTGTCGGGACCATTGACGTCCATTTTGCGCCTGGTCCACCATTACTACCTACTACTACCATTTTGCGCTTGATCTGAAAACGGATGCACAGTGCGTTGAGTCGAGCTGTTAGCAGCAGTGGAAAACAACATCTCTGACTCGTTTCTTCTTCGGGGGCGGGGTTGGGCAGGGGGGGGAGGGAGGGCGCCGTGGCGACTTTCCCGGTCTCGGCACGCTGCACGGCTCAGACGAGTCGGAGAAAACATTCCAGAAAGGAGGGCGGACGATGTTAATGATCCAAAATGGAGTCCCGGAGCCTCGAGATGGAATAAAATCTTTGATTTATGCAGTTTTTCTCACGCTTTGATCTAATGTCCCCGGTTGTTGCCCGGATTTTTGTTTTGCAAATACTTTCAGAAAAGCAGGAGAATTCAGACTTGCTTCAAACCCAGAAGGGACCGCAGGGACCACTGGGACTGCAGGGACCACTGGGACTGCAGGGACCGCTGGGGGTGATGGGAGCATTTCTCCAGGACTCTGAGTCCAGTGATGAACTTTCTTGCCACAAGGGAAATCAAAATAAAAAAAATCATACAATGTCAAGAAAATGCACAGAGGGTAAGTTCTCTCTCTTTTTACGAGTGGAAAAAGAAGAGAACCCCCCACACACACACACACACACACACACACACACACACACACACACACACACACACACACACAGTGGAGGTTTGTGTTATCCGGTTCTGTGCAAGATGGCGGGACGGTAAAGGGACGTTCAAGGGACGTGGGATTTTTTTGTACACGTCACTGTCCAATGTGAGTCGAGTGCAGATTTGAGTAGCATATAAGATGCTAACGAGAGACTTCTGTAGCGTCTGAAGTAGCCTCCGAGATGCTAACGAGAGACTTCTGTAACGTCTGAAGTAGCCTCCGAGATGCTAACGAGAGACTTCTGTAACGTCTGAAGTAGCCTCCGAGATGCTAACGAGAGACTTCTGTAACGTCTGAAGTAGCCTCCGAGATGCTAACGAGAGACTTCTGTAACGTCTGAAGTAGCCTCCGAGATGCTAACGAGAGACTTCTGTAACGTCTGAAGTAGCCTCCGAGATGCTAACGAGAGACTTCTGTAGCGTCTGAAGTAGCCTCCGAGATGCTAACGAGAGACTTCTGTAACGTCTGAAGTAGCCTCCGAGATGCTAACGAGAGACTTCTGTAACGTCTGAAGTAGCCTCCGAGATGCTAACGAGAGACTTCTGTAACGTCTGAAGTAGCCTCCGAGATGCTAACGAGAGACTTCTGTAGCGTCTGAAGTAGCCTCCGAGATGCTAACGAGAGACTTCTGTAACGTCCAAGTAGCCTCCGAGATGCTAACGAGAGACTTCTGTAACGTCGAAGTAGCCTCCGAGATGCTAACGAGAGACTTCTGTAACGTCTGAAGTAGCCTCCGAGATGCTAACGAGAGACTTCTGTAACGTCCAAAGTAGCCTCCGAGATGCTAACGAGAGACTTCTGTAACGTCTGAAGTAGCCTCCGAGATGCTAACGAGAGACTTCTGTAACGTCTGAAGTAGCCTCCGAGATGCTAACGAGAGACTTCTGTAACGTCTGAAGTAGCCTCCGAGATGCTAACGAGAGACTTCTGTAACGTCTGAAGTAGCCTCCGAGATGCTAACGAGAGACTTCTGTAACGTCTGAAGTAGCCTTCGAGATGCTAACGAGAGACTTCTGTAACGTCTGAAGTAGCCTCCGAGATGCTAACGAGAGACTTCTGTAACGTCAACACAGTAAAAATGGACCTACTTAATGAAGTTGGTTCACTGCTAGCTTAGCTACAAGTTAGCATCAAACACAACAAAGGCTGTCAGCTGAATGGTGTTTTGAGCTAACGTTAGCATCAAACAACCATAGATAGCTACAACGTTTCTGAAAAGTTTTTTATCTTCTGTTATTGTTCGTAATGAGATTATTATTTCATGGATTTCACTAATTTCAGTATGAAATCTGAGCACGACTCAAACCTGCACTGGACTCACATCAGGCAGAGACACACGGACTTGCAGAGGACATTTACCGGATGTACGTTGGTCCCTTTGAGGAATGCAGCCGCAGATCTCCAGACAGAACACACAGAAACATGAATGTTGTTGTTTTTGGTTTTTCATATGTACCATATTGGTATCTTAACAAACACAAAGCTTTGACGGATCGTTGGCTGTTTTCTACGGAGCCCCGGAGGGATTTTCTGATAAATGATTCCCTCCGATATGAAATGAATGCACTCCATACTCCCTTCATTTGGTAATCTGTGTGTTTGAATGACTTCATTGACTTTCTGAAGAACTGAATTTCTAATTTCTTTCACCTCTCGCTTCGACTCTTTTACTTCTGGACTTGGATCTATGAATATGCTTGATGATGGGATGGCACATGGTATTAAAATTAAAAATGTAGTAATATAAGACCCACTGTCACTTTAACCCTCGTGTTGTCTTCATTTTCGGGTCAAATTGACTTATTTGGGGTTTTAAAAACAATTCTGAAACTACATTTTCCTTCATAATGTATCAACAAATATTGTCTTTATCTTAATTTCCAACAATTAAGATAATATAAATGTTCAGGGAACGCAATCAGTCTCAATTAAAGATGGAAGTGTGAGTTGTTTTTTAGTCATAAGGTTATAATTCATGTTAAAAATCCACCATGTGATGATTATTATGTTGGAAAAAACATAAGTGGTCATATCCAGAATAATTTTCTGAATTGAGTCAGGAATACATCCCAGAATATATATTTATCACAGGAAATGAGGTAAGGCCGTTGATTTCAGGTAATTTTCTTCTTGTAAAAATTCGAAATGGCTCAATTTGACCCGAATACCGTACAAGGGTTCAGTAATTTGAGGGTTTATTGAATGTTTCCTCATCACGTAAATTAATTATCATTTACAGATTGTAGTAAAACAACAGAAGAGACGTTTTGGGCCTTGTCTTAAAATGTCACTTAACCCTCCTGTTGTCTTCCTGGTGTCCTCCTGGTGTCCTCGGGTCAAATCTGTCCCTTTAATAAATATCTATATCTATAAATTACCATAAAATGGATCCTTCCAACGCTCTTTCATTCCTCTGATCTTAACTATTAGTCAGAATAATCCATAATTTCTGCTTTTTTAACTCTAATATTAGGTATAATTCTATATAAATGAGGGTTATTGACCATGAATTCCAAAAAGTAGTAAAACTAGTAAGGTGGTGGTGGTGGAAACTAGAAAAAAGTCTGAAAAAGGGACAAAGATGTCAAATATTTTACCTTTTTTTGACAAAAATGTCAACATTTTGTCTTTTTTTTGACAGAAATGTCAACTATTTGCCCCTTTTTTGACAAAATGTCAATTTTGTGTCCCTTTTTTTGACAAAAATGTCAACTTCGTGTCCCTTTTGGACCCGGGAGGACAACACAAGGGTTTCTGTCCCTGACCTCCATGAGGATCGCGGTTCTCTGCTGTACATTTGACCACAAGAGACACTTTCGTTAACTGCAGTTTTTTATATTTTCAAACATGTTGAAAAGAGACGAAAAATAAGCAATAATCATAACGAGTTACCGTGGCGAGACGGAGAGTCGTCGTCATGGAGACCTGCATGATAGCCGGCCCGTACGTTTCACTGAAACAGACACACACATGTAACATCTGTGTTATTGTTGTTAGTTTCTCAAATAAATTCTTATAACCGATTCATGGAGTTACTGGAGTTCTTCCCTTAGTGTAGTGTGTGTGTCTGTGTGTGTAACAAGCATGGTGTGGGTCCCTGTGTGTGTAACAAGCATAGTGTGGGTCCCTGTGTGTGTAACAAGCATAGTGTGTGTCCCTATGTGTGTAACAAGCATAGTGTGGGTCCCTGTGTGTGTAACAAGCATAGTGTGCGTCCCTGTGTGTGTAACAAGCATAGTGTGTGTCCCTGTGTGTGTAACAAGGGTAGTGCATACACGCACACACACACACACACAAACACATTTATACACACCTGAACACACCTCCCTGTAAGACCAGCACGCCCAGAATGCACCTGAACACACCTCCCTGTAAGACCAGCACGCCCAGAAAGCACCTGAACACACCTCCCTGTAAGACCAGCACGCCCAGAATGCACCTGAACACACCTCCCTGTAAGACCAGCACTCCCAGAATGCACCTGAACACACCTCCCTGTAAGACCAGCACGCCCAGAATGCACCTGAACACACCTCCCTGTAAGACCAGCACGCCCAGAATGCACCTGAACACACCTCCCTGTAAGACCAGCACGCCCAGAATGCACCTGAACACACCTCCCTGTAAGACCAGCACGCCCAGAAAGCACCTGAACACACCTCCCTGTAAGACCAGCACGCCCAGAATGCACCTGAACACACCTCCCTGTAAGACCAGCACGCCCAGAATGCACCTGAACACACCTCCCTGTAAGACCAGCACGCCCAGAAAGCACCTGAACACACCTCCCTGTAAGACCAGCACGCCCAGAATGCACCTGAACACACCTCCCTGTAAGACCAGCACTCCCAGAATGCACCTGAACACACCTCCCTGTAAGACCAGCACGCCCAGAATGCACCTGAACACACCTCCTGTAAGACCAGCACGCCCAGAAAGCACCTGAACACACCTCCCTGTAAGACCAGCACGCCCAGAACGCACCTGAACACACCTCCCTGTAAGACCAGCACGCCCAGAATGCACCTGAACACACCTCCATGTAAGACCAGCACGCCCAGAATGCACCTGAACACACCTCCTGTAAAACCAGCACGCCCAGAATGCACCTGAACACACCTCCCTGTAAGACCAGCACGCCCAGAATGCACCTGAACACACCTCCCTGTAAGACCAGCACGCCCAGAAAGCACCTGAACACACCTCCTGTAAGACCAGCACGCCCAGAACGCACCTGAACACACCTCCCTGTAAGACCAGCACGCCCAGAATGCACCTGAACACACCTCCATGTAAGACCAGCACGCCCAGAATGCACCTGAACACATCTCCCTGTAAGACCAGCACGCCCAGAATGCACCTGAACACACCTCCCTGTAAGACCAGCACACCCAGAATGCACCTGAACACATCTCCCTGTAAGACCAGCACGCCCAGAATGCACCTGAACACATCTCCCTGTAAGACCAGCACGCCCAGAATGCACCTGAACACACCTCCCTGCGAGGCCCTTTGTGTTTTCACAGTTACAGTTTTTCGAACAGATCGTTAGTAGATCTCGACGTTTCCGACTGCACTTGAAAGCAGCGAAGACGAGACGCTGTAAAAGTTAAAAAAATCTCGACAAAAGTGGAAAGGGCACCAACAAAAACGTTGTCAACTATGTCAAGTATGTCAGGTATCTAAAAAAAGCAACAGAAACATCACCAAAAGTTTAAAAAACTGACAAAAACGTTGAAAAAATGACATATTCAATGTAATAAAAGGTAAAAATATGTCACGTATCTAAAAAAAAAAGCTACAATAACGTCTACAGATAATTGACATATATGTGAAGCAAAGAGTAAAAGGAAAAGAGTACAGCGTCAAACCAGAGAACAAAGCAGCCGTTAGGTATTGATTTCCACTTCCTGTAAAGGGAGGGGGGCCGGGGGAGAGGGGGTACTACTACTCTCTACTGTTGTCTCTCTACATACTACAGCATCTCTCCACCAGACTCCATGTAAATAATCACTACTTTTAGCATGTATAGAGCAGCATATCTCCACCAGACTCCATGTAAATAATCACTACTTTTAGTGTGTATAGAGCAGCATATGTCCACCAGACTCCATGTAAATAATCACTACTTTTAGCGTGTATAGAGCAGCATATCTCCACCAGACTCCATGTAAATAATCACTACTTTTAGCGTGTATAGAGCAGCATATCTCCACCAGACTCCATGTAAATAATCACTACTTTTAGTGTGTATAGAGCAGCATATCTCCACCAGACTCCATGTAAATAATCACTACTTTTAGCGTGTATAGAGCAGCATATCTCCACCAGACTCCATGTAAATTTCTGTAGATTTTGAATGAAGTGTGTTTACCATGATAAAATCACTATTTATTTTAATGGAGTCTGGTGGGTTTGAGTATGTAAATTACATTGTTCAAGGTTTTCTACTTTGTTCCTCAAGGTAAATTAATACAGACATAATATCACCATTCATCCCCAGGAGGACTGTTCCTCTGCAGAGATGTTTGATATAAATCTGAATTATTCAACAATTAAGCCACTGAAATAAATGAAATTAAACTTCCTCACCATCATTTTTGGTTTACAAAGAATCTGTTTCATATAAAGTGCGATGCTGCCATCTGCTGGTGTAAAACAAGCAAATAGCCGACAGCACTGATTCTGAATCATATTCCTTTTATAGACATTGTGACAGTAGTTAACCTTTTGAGGTCTGAGGGCATTTTCTTTATTTTCAAATTCGCCTTTTAAGGGTATTTTCATGTCTCTGATCCCCATGTGTTTGATATCGAAATGTTCACAACAAACACACTTTTTTTTTTTAAATTTTGGGCATTTTTAGGCCTCTAATGACAGGACAGCAGAACACATGTAAGGTAAGAGATGGGGAGGGGGGGGTGACAGGCAGCAAAGGGCTGCAGGTTGGAGTCGAACCCTGGCCCGCTGCATCGAGGAGCA
>JABXJD010000574.1:245000-250000 GCA_013375575.1 Percina caprodes | reverse complement strand
GGGTCTGCCCCGCTGGGACACACACACACACACACACACACACAAAATATACAAAATATATAAAATATATAAAATCTGAGTCCCTGCAACAACCATTATGTCATAAAACGTCAACATGTTGAACATCTCCACCAGACCTGCACGATTAATCAATCTTAATTCACCCGGTTCACGATTTAATATTAAATAATAATGTTTTTAATGACTTTGATTCTGATTTAACCCTCGTGTTGTCTTCCCATCAAAAATTGAAAATTAACTTTTTATCAATGTTTTTAACTTGTTTTTACGTTTTTGTCCCTTTTTTCAACACCTTTGACACTTTTTTTCAATATTTGTCGCAGTGTTTTCAACATGACGTAACTAACTTATTACCTTTAGTTTAACAGTTATTTCTGGAATTTATGGTCAATAAACCTCATTTATAGGAAATTAAACCTAATGTTTGAGGCTTATAGGATAAGATAATTGAAGCCTGTGTTTCAGGCCTGTGGTGATGTCCAACATGCTAAATGTGCCAAAATACATCCATATTTGGTAAGGCCATTTTGTCTTGGTCAAAAAAAATCGTAGCAGAGAATCGTGAAATCAATTCTAAGCCAAAACAACGTGATTCATATTCTCCCCGAATCGTCCAGGCCTGATTTCCACTTCATTATGCAACAACCTGCCTCACATTGAAACACACAAACACCGAAATATTCATGATTACAACCTGAAATGCACTTCAATTACGAAAATGTAATAACGTGTATGAATTATGTAATAACCAACCAAATGCATTTCTCCACTTGCTTTAACCCTCTGAGCCCTGAGGTCATTTTTACAGTTCATTGTCCGTCTGGAATCATTTTATAAAAAAGCTTGTAAAACATCAACTCTGGTGTCTACAGTCAAGGTATGAACATCATTTATTTCAGGACAAACTGGGTTATTAGAATATTTGGGTTGCAGTGAGCGCACCTGCATGTTAACAATGGTTGTAGGACCTTAAAGACAAATAAATAAATAAAACGGAACATGAATCTCACAGATATGTATTGATATCACTCACAGAGCAGTAAAACCTCTAAAACACTTCTCATATGTCCTGGGAGTCACACTGTGAAGAAATAATCATTATAACTTATACAGTTGACAAAATACATACATTTTCTCAAAGAAAGTCAAGACGCTTTTTCCATCATGACATTTACTTATGCCAATAATCAACATAATAATGTCATAATTATTGATATTACACCCACAGCAATGCTACACAAGCAATTGTGTGTCTAAAACTGTTCTCCTATTGGCCTTCCATACCCTTTGGGTGACGTTGTCTCCCATATATGGGCATGCACCCCATATATGGAGTCCTTGACTTCCGTACACAAAGGGGGAGACAACGCTAGCGGCATGAATGAGTGAAAACGCGATGAATTATGGACATAAAGTGGATAAATCTTGGATGTAACGGTATGGATTTAATGCTCAACGACCCTGAAAAATGGCACAAATTCCAGGCTGGATAGAAAATCACCGGTAGAGGCTAGAAGGACCCGGAAAAGACCTCCGTCACCGGGAACTCGTTAGCTTTTAGCTGCAACCATTGGTAAGTCGCTAGCTGTTATGGTGATTAAATTATTAAACTATGAATCAGAGGTGCTGTTTTTGCGCGTGGGCGCGTCTCTCGGGTTCAGAGGGTTAAAAGGCACTTGAAGAAAAAAAAAAATCAAAAAAACATAAATGTAAACAAAATTAAATGTGACAAAAATTATAAATGTAAAAAAATATATAAATGTAAAAAAAATTAAATGTGAAAAAAAATTATAAAAGTAAAAAAAAACATAAATGTAAACAAAATTAAATGTGAAAAAAAATTATAAAAGTAAAAAAATATATAAATGTAAAAAAAATTAAATGTTAAAAAAAATTATAAATGTAATTTTTTCTATAAATAATCATCATCAATCTTATCTTTACGTACTCCTTACACGCATTGTGTAATATTGTATCAAAAAATACGGGTGTTATTAAACAATGTGTGTGTTATTACGTAATGAAGGTGTTATAACATAATGAAGGTGTTATAACATAATGAAGGTGTTATTACATAATGAAGGTGTTATAACATAATGAAGGTGTTATAACATAATGAAGGTGTTATTACATAATGAAGGTGTTATTACATAATGAAGGTGTTATTACATAATGAAGGTGTTATAACATAATGAAGGTGTTATTACATAATGAAGGTGTTATAACATAATGAAGGTGTTATTACATAATGAAGGTGTTATAACATAATGAAGGTGTTATTACACAATGAAGGTGTTATAACACAATGAAGGTGTTATAACATAATGAAGGTGTTATAACATAATGAAGGTGTTATAACATAATGAAGGTGTTATAACTAATGAAGGTGTTATTACATAATGAAGGTGTAAGGTGTTATTACATAATGAAGGTGTTATAACATAATGAAGGTGTTATTACATAATGAAGGTGTAAGGTGTTATTACATAATGAAGGTGTTATTACATAATGAAGGTGTTACTACATAATGAAGGTGTAATTACATAATGAAGGTGTTATAACATAATGAAGGTGTTATAACATAATGAAGGTGTTATTACATAATGCAGGTGTTATTACATAATGCAGGTGTAAGGTGTTATTACATAATGAAGGTGTTATAACATAATTAAGGTGTTATAACATAATGAAGGTGTTATTACATAATGAAGGTGTAATTACATAATGAAGGTGTAATTACATAATGAAGGTGTTATAACATAATGAAGGTGTTATAACATAATGAAGGTGTTATTACATAATGCGTAGTCCGTGTCCGGGCCTCAGCTCTGCGGCGTCTTCTGTCCGGCGTGCGTGCGAACGTGCCGTTTGTAGTTGGAGTTGTCGCTGAAGCGGCGGCCGCAGACGTCGCAGCAGTACGGCTTCTCGCCCGTGTGGATGCGCAGGTGCTTCTGGTAGCCGTCGAAGCGCGTCAGTCTCTTCCCGCAGATGTCGCACGTGTACGACTTGTCGGCCTTGGCGTCCGCCTTGCCGGCCTTGGCGTCCACCTTGCGGTGCACCTGCACGTGTTTGGCCCAGGCGCCGCGCTGGGCGAACGCCCGGCCGCAGATGGTGCAGATGTACGAGTCCACCACCTCGGAGTCCGCGGCGTCATCGGCGACGACGTCCAGCCCGCCGTTGCCCGCGGCGACGCAGTCCTCGTCCGGGTCCGGGTCGCCGGGCTGCGGGGCCGAGGAGTACAGCTGTAACAATTCAGCATTCTGCATTATGATTAATTGTCTTAGAAATAATTGCAAATAACAATATAAGCGTCTCTATAAGTCAAATTTATAATATTTATTAACCATGGTGTCTTCCTGAAATGCAACTTTTAGTTTTTCTGGGTGTTATTACAACAAATGTCGGAGAAAGCTTCAAAAACTTCAAAAAAACAGAAATGTCCAAAAAAAAAGCAGAAATAATCGACTAAGACATTGTTAAAAGTGAGAAAGAACTACGTAAAAGTTAGAAAACGTCAAAAAGTGACAACAAATGTCAAAAAAAGTTTCAAAAAATTACAAAAAACTACAAAAATGTCCCAAAAAAATTGTGACCCAGAAAAACTAAATGTTGGTCGACGGGAAGACAACACAAGGGTTAAAAGGCTAAAAGTGTCCTGGGTGCTAACGCTAGCTGGGTGCTAACGCTATAACAGAAGATGGATATCATTTGAGAAACGTTGTAGCTAGCTATGGTTGAGTGATGCTAACGTTAGCTCAAAACACCATTCAACTGACAGCCTTTGTTGTGTTTGATGCTAACTTGTAGCTAAGCTAGCAGTGAACCAACTTAGCATTTCAAAAACATTTTAGCTATCACGTGACCGAGACAGTTACTTAGTGTACTGAGGGGCGCACACACACACACACACACACACACACACACACACACACAGACACACACACACACACAGACAGACAGACAGACAGACAGACACACACACACACACACACACACAGAGACAAACAAACACACACACACACACACACACACACACACACACACACACACACACACACACACAGACAAACAAACACACACACACACACACACACACACACACACACACAGACACACACACACACACACACACAGACAAACAACACACACACACACACACACACAGTCACACACACACACAGACACACACACACACACACACACACAGACAGACACAGACAGACAGACACACACAGACAGACACACACAGACAGACAGACAGAGACACACACACACACACACACAGACACACACACACACAGACACACACACACACACACACACACAGACAGACACAGACAGACAGACACACACAGACAGACAGACAGAGACACACACACACACAGAGACAAACAAACACACACACACACACACAGACACACACAGACAGACAGACAGAGACACACACACACACACACACACACAGAGACAGACAGAGACACACACACACACACACACACACACACACACACACACAGAGACAAACAAACACACACACACACACACACACACACACACACACACACACAGAGACAAACAAACACACACACACAGAGACAGACAAAGACACACACACACAGATACACACACACAGACACACACACACACACGTACCGAGGGGCCCGGCAGGACGTCCGGCTCCGAGTCGTCTCCCGGGCCGCCAGGGTTCGAGAGCGAGGACGCCTGGCGCCCGGTGTCCTGCTCGTCTCCGTCGCTGTGGTTGCCATGGCAGCCGCTCCGGAACAACAGGAACTTGACGTCGTCGTGCCCCCCCGTCTCGTCCCGCCACAGATCCTCCTCCTCCTCCTTCACCTCCTCCTCCTCTTCCTCTTTGATGGACGGAGGTTCGTTCAGGTCCAGACCGGAGCTCCAGTCCGGCGCCTCGCACAGCGCTGTGACACAAAACTCTGCGTTATTATTATTAATCATCATTATTATTA
>JABXJD010000574.1:190000-237500 GCA_013375575.1 Percina caprodes | reverse complement strand
TCCATCATCCATCTATGTATCTATGGATCTATCCATCCATCCATACATCTATATATCCATTCATCTGTATATCCATCCATCCATATATCCATCCATACATCTATATATCCATTCATCCATCCATCCATCCATCCATCCATTCATCCATCAATCAATCCATATATCTATCCATCCATTTATCCATCCATTTATCCATCCATCCATCCATCCATCATCCGTCCCTTCAGTGTTTCCAGCTGTACGTAGCATCCCACCCAACACTGGACAGGAGGACTGATTACAGACATTACAAGTTTCAGCCTCTCACCTTTTTTCTTCTTGTAGACTGTGACTCCAGTGGCCAGTGTCAAGATGGAAACCATAGCGACCACGGTGGACAACGTGATGGGGAGTGTTGTAGCACTGGGCTTCAGAACTGGACAAAACAACAGAGAACAGGTTCTGGATTAAGCAAGAGAACATCCATCCATCCATCCATCCATCCAAACAAACAAACATCTATCCATACATCATCCATCCATCCATTATCCATCCATCCATTCATCCATTAATCCATCCATCCATTAATCCATCCATCCATCATCCATCCATTCATTATCCATCCATCCATCCATCCAAACAAACAAACATCTATCCATACATCATCCATCCATCCATCCATCCATCCATCCAAACAAACATCTATCCATACATCATTCATCCATCCATCCATCATCCATCCATCCATCCAAACAAACATCCATCCATCCATCCATCCATTATCCATCCATCCATTCATCCATTCATCCATCCATCCATCCATTCATCCATTAATCCATCCATCCATCATCCATCCATTCATTATCCATCCATCCATCCATCCATCCATCCAAACAAACATCATCCATCCATCATGTGATGGTTGTCCCATATTGATCATGTGATGACGTCTGTCTCAGTGAAAATGAATGGAAACACCTTAAAATGTCTCAAATCAATCCGATATACCAGTCTGACCCTAAAACAGCGTCATGTGACGTCATCCCCACATGTTTTTATTGGCTTTAAAGCCGTTGGATGGAAATCTTTCACCAGATTTATCCACAAGTCTTTTTTTACCAAACTTCAGATAATTCGATTGACAAGTGGATGGAGACTTATCCATCCATCCATCCATCCATCCATCCATCCATCCATCCATCCATCCATCCATCCATCCATCCATCCATCCATCTTCATCCGCTTATCCGGTATCGAGTTGCAAGGGCAGCAGCACCAGCAGGGAACCCTAAACTTCCCTTCCCCGAAACACATCAACCAGCTCCGACTGGGGGGATCCGAGGCGTTCCCAGGCCAGGTTGAAGATATAATCCCTCCACCTAGTCCTGGGTCTACCCCGAGGTCTCTCCCAGCTGGACATCCCTTCACCTAGTCCTGGGTCTTCCCCGAGGCCTCCTCCCAGCTGGACGCCCCTCCACTTAGTCCTAGGTCTTCCCCGAGGCCTCCTCCCAGCTGGACGTCTCTCCAACTAGTCCTGGGTCTTCCCTGAGGCCTCCTCCCAGCTGGACGTCCCTCCACCTAGTCCAGGGTCTTCCCCGAGGCCTCCTCCCAGCTGGACATCCCTTCACCTAGTCCTGGGTCTTTCCCGAGGCCTCCTTCCAGCTGGACATGCCTGGAACACCTCCCTAGGGGGTCCCCCAGGAGGCATCCTTACCAGATGCCCGAACCACCTCAACTGGCTCCTTTCGACGCGAAGGAGCAGCGGCTCTACTCCGAGCTCCTCTTGGAGGACTGAGCTTCTCACCCGATCTTTAAGGGAGACCCAGCCCCCCTCCTTAGGAAACCCATTTCGGCCGCTTGTACCCTGGATCTGGTTCTTTCGGTTATGACTGGATGAAGACTTAGGGACTGTTAATTAAACGTCATAGCTGAGTAAATGTAAAAGTTTCCGACCAATGCTACTCACCCCAGTTGGTCCTGATCACTGCTGGATCCAGCTTGGTTAGGATGTCATCCTCGACACCGGAGAGCTGAAAAACACAATGGTACCGCCACCAGTCATCAGGTTTTACCAGCGAAAGATTCAGATCCACGCTCATCTGGAAGGTCCCGTCCTGGTTGGAGAGGAGCTCGCCGTGGTCCACGTGCTCGTAAAGTTCCTCTCCATCCCTGCTCCAGAACATCAGCGCTCTGTCTGGGTAGAAACCGGTGGCGTGGCAGCTCACTGGAGACCAGGGAGTCTTCTGGAGAAGAGACACCATGGGAAGAACTGGAGAAACAGAGGCAAGACCAAGAGAGGCAACGTTACAAATGGAGGTTTTTCACAGTAGTCTACATCCCGGACGTTCCACTTCCAGGAACGGTTGATATCTGGTTTCTTTTCTGTTTTTAATGTACAGTATATATACCCTATACCTTTAAATAAAATGTATTATTATTATTAGAGATGATGGAGGAGACTGCACACCAATAAATTTAGATTAAATATTTTTCTTATGATCTCCTTTTTGTCACCTCTTATCTTTTCGTCGCCTTTTCGTCGCTTCTTTGTCACCTTTTTGCCGCCTTTTTGTGTCCTTTTTGCCAACTTTTTTCCACATTTATGTCACCTTTTCGTCGCCTTTTTTCGTCGCCTTTTTGTGACTTTTTGCCAACTTTTTCCTCCATTTTGTCAACTTTTTTTTGACTTTTTGTCACCTTTATCATCTTTTCGCCGCCGTTTTGTCGCGTTTTCGCTGAATTTTTTCCACCTTTTTGCCGACTTTTTTCACCTTTTTTGTCGCCTTATCGTCACCTTTTTTCCGCCTTTTTTCTAGCTTTTTCTTGCCTTTGTGTTGCCTTTTCGTCGCCATTAGTTCAGTTTTGTCTTTTACCTGTCCTCTGCAGGGCGCTCTTCCCGTACATCAGACTGTTCTTCAGTCTCACAGGACACTCCCGGACCAACCGGTGCTCCATGAACTCTAACCAACTCTTGTCATTATTCCACTTGTGTTGGGTCCTGAGGAAGTGCGGCTTGGTGGCGATCCATCTCTGGGCTTTCATGTCCAATATTAAGACGTCTTCTCCGTAATGACTGATTAGACCAAAACCATTAACTTCTCCTGTCTCATCATCCCATTCACAACCATTCAACACCTGGAGTACATGGATGCCTGAGAGAGGGAGGGGGAGAGGGGGAGAGAAGGAAGCACAGGTTTTAGTAAACTATCTTAGTTAAATATATAAAGAGCAGGTCTAGACCGGACTCTGGGATGTTATTTATCTCCCAGGTCTTTCCATAAAGAGCAGGTCTAGACCGGACTCTGGGATGTTATTTATCTCCCAGGTCTTTCATAAAGAGCAGGTCTAGACCGGACTCTGGGATGTTATTTATCTCCCAGGTCTTTCCATAAAGAGCAGGTCTAGACCGGACTCTGGGATGTTATTTATCTCCCAGGTCTTTCCATAAAGAGCAGGTCTAGACCGGACTCTGGGATGTTATTTATCTCCCAGGTCTTTCCATAAAGAGCAGGTCTAGACCGGACTCTGGGATGTTATTTACCTCCCAGGTCTTTCCATAAAGAGCATGTCTAGACCGGACTCTGGGATGTTATTTATCTCCCAGGTCTTTCCATAAAGAGCAGGTCTAGACCGGACTCTGGGATGTTATTTATCTACCAGATCTTTCCATAAAGAGCAAGTCTAGACCAGGACTCTGAAGAAACCCAACAGCCAGTAAATCCACCTTCAGTCCGGTTGAAGCGTTCCTTCCCAATCTCAATGTTAACCCTTCCGATCTGCTCTTGACCCTCCCAGTACGAAGTCTGCCTCGTCCAGTAGTCCGGATCGTCTGCCGTGACCCGGCTCATCCAGGCCTGCGTGGGTACCGTTGCCTTGGTAACGCTGCTGTAGTGGTCCGTTTGAAACCCGTCGACAAACACAACGGCCACAAAATCGAAAATTTGGGACTCCGGAGGAGGCCGTGTAGATATGCTTCAGGGAGTGGACCGCTGCACACAGAAGATCATATTATATTATAATATATCAGATTAAATTATATTAATAATACTTTATTCATCCCACAGGGGGGAAGTTCCCTTGTTACAGCAGCAGAAGTTGAGTAAAAAGCAAAAAAACAACAACAGACAATGTGCAAAAAGTACTGAATGAATGTAAAGTGGCAATAAATTATAAAAAAGGTAAAGTAAAGTGAGGCCAGAGTACAAAAAATATTCCAGTGTAAGTAAGCAAGTGAGATTAAAATTTAATTGAATATGTAATTAAATAATATAGCAAAAGTACGTAACCATAATATAAATAATATTGAAAAAGTAAGTACTCATAATGGAAAAATATAAATACAGATAATTATTATTACAAGATTTCCAAATTTTGCCGTAAAAATGTGTTTTTTAAACAAAGTGCAGTTTTGAATGAATTCCTGATCTGTGGGTTATATAATATAATCACGGTGATTAAATATGATTAATGCAGTGACACAGGTACCCAGCCTGTGAAGTAAAACCTCTTAATTATCAGAAAACATAGTTTCTAACTAACCAATAATCACTCTGTAAAGTTATTACAATTTAAAAATTAAAAAAAAAACAGTTTGGTCAAAAGTCCTGAGTATGAAATACTACTGTAAATACTGCAATATTTAATATATTAATAAATATGATTTAAAACAATTTTATATTTCTAGATTTTTATATTTCATATTTTAATTAGTAGTTACTTTAGTTACTAGTTACTTTAGTTACTCCGCTACATTCATCTGACAGCTTTAGTTACTAGTTACTAGTTACTTTAGTTACTCCACTACATTCATCTGACAGCTTTAGTTACTAGTTACTTTAGTTCAGTGGTTCTTAACCTGGGTTCGATCGAACCCCAGGGGTTCTGTGAGTCAGTCTCAGGGGTTGGGTGAGTCAGTCTCAGGGGTTCGGTGAGTCAGTCTCAGGGGTTTGGTGAGTCAGTCTCAGGGGTTTGGTGAGTCAGTCTCAGGGGTGAGTCAGTCTCAGGGGTGAGTCAGTCTCAGGGGTTTGGTGAGTCAGTCTCAGGTGTGAGTCCGTCTCAGGGGTGAGTCAGTCTCAGGGGTTCGGTGAGTCAGTCTCAGGGGTTCGGTGAGTCAGTCTCAGGGGTGAGTCAGTCTCAGGGGTTTGGTGAGTCAGTCTCAGGGGTGAGTCAGTCTCAGGGGTGAGTCAGTCTCAGGGGTTTGGTGAGTCAGTCTCAGGTGTGAGTCCGTCTCAGGGGTGAGTCAGTCTCAGGGGTTCGGTGAGTCAGTCTCAGGGGTGAGTCAGTCTCAGGGGTGAGTCAGTCTCAGGGGTTTGGTGAGTCAGTCTCAGGTGTGAGTCCGTCTCAGGGGTGAGTCAGTCTCAGGGGTTCGGTGAGTCAGTCTCAGGGGTTCGGTGAGTCAGTCTCAGGGGTGAGTCAGTCTCAGGGGTGAGTCAGTCTCGGGGTTCGGTGAGTCAGTCTCGGGGTTCGGTGAGTCAGTCTCAGGGGTGAGTCAGTCTCAGGGGTTCGGTGAGTCAGTCTCAGGGGTGAGTCAGTCTCAGGGGTTTGGTGAGTCAGTCTCAGGGGTTGGGTGAGTCAGTCTCAGGGGTGAGTCAGTCTCAGGGGTGAGTCAGTCTCAGGGGTTTGGTGAGTCAGTCTCAGGGGTGAGTCAGTCTCAGGGGTTGGGTGAGTCAGTCTCAGGGGTTGGGTGAGTCAGTCTCAGGGGTGAGTCAGTCTCAGGGGTTCGGCGGAGGTCAAGACACACACCCGACTCATATGATGCGTGATGACACGCCCCGCTTGGCCATCATTGGCTGCAGGTGATCACGCAACATCGCTTGGCCTATCAGTGCTGCAGGGAATTTGGCGCGCTCAGTAGTCGAATTGTGACTGTCGTGATGGTACGTCGTGTGATTTCTTTCTTAATATTTTAATCCCTTCATACTAACTATGTCAAGCATGGGTGAGACAGCCGTTGAGACAACAGACGTCAACGATGAATACCTCGATGAAATCATTAAAATTCAGCAGAGCCAGGTTCAACAGCAACTCTTCAGAACAACAACGCTCTCAACGTTTTGGTGTCAAACGGTAACGTACCCTGTTATTGCTAAGAAAGCTCTGGAGATTTTCATACCGTTTGTTACAACATATCTTTGCGAGCAATCCTTTTCGAGGATGCTGGACATAAAAACCAAGAAAAGGAACAAACTTTGTTGCGAAAATGACACGAGAGTGGCACCTGCCAAGGTGAAGCCGCGCATTTCTGAACTGGTCTCTGAACTGGTCTCTGAACTGGTCTCTGAACTGGTCTCTGAACTGGTCTCTGAAAGGCAACCGCAGAAGTCACACTGATTTGCAGTAAATATTCATTATTATGTTTTTGTTTTTGTGAGAAAATCATGTTTTAATGGTTTTGTTCTTTGAACACTGATGTTGATGCACGGTTCATTTTGTGCACCAGTAAAATATATACCTGTTTTGAATTTTATTTTTCCAATTGAGAAGGGTTCGGTGAATGTGCAAATGAAACTGGTGGCGGTCAGACCTCCAACAAGGTTAAGAACCACGGCTCTACACATTAAGATTCCTGCACACAAAACACATGTAGTTTATAAATCTAATGTTTTATTATGAAGTAACCATAGCAACTCAATAACGTCTACAGGTCCCAAAGAAGGAGAGAGAGAGACAGAAAGAAGGAAAGAGAGACAGACAGAAAGAGAGACAGACAGAAAGAGAGACAGACAGAAAGAGAGAGAGACAGAAAGAAGGAGAGAGAGACAGAAAGAAGGAGAGAGAGAGACAGAAAGAGAGACAGAAAGAAGGAAAGAGAGAGACAGAAAGGAGAGAGAGAGACAGAAAGAAGGAAAGAGAGAGACAGAAAGAAGGAGAGAGAGAGACAGAAAGAGAGACAGAAAGAAGGAAAGAGAGAGACAGAAAGAGAGACAGAAAGAAGGAAAGAGAGAGACAGAAAGAAGGAGAGAGAGAGACAGAAAGAGAGACAGAAAGAGAGACAGAAAGAAGGAGAGAGAGAGACAGAAAGAAGGAAAGAGAGAGACAGAAAGAGACAGAAAGAAGGAGAGAGAGACAGAAAGAAGGAGAGAGAGAGACAGAAAGGAAAGAAGGAGAGAGAGAGACAGAAAGAGACAGAAAGAAGGAGAGAGAGAGACAGAAAGAGAGACAGAAAGAAGGAAAGAGAGAGACAGAAAGAAGGAGAGAGAGAGACAGAAAGAAGGAGAGAGAGAGACAGAAAGAGACAGAAAGAGACAGAAAGAAGGAGAGAGAGACAGAAAGAGAGACAGCTGTTCGGATCGTTGTCTTCCTAAAAAAGGGAGGAGAGTTCTTTACCTTTAATGATTTAACTCCGTTTCCAGGTGATACTGGCAGACATTTTAAATACTATATATATAATATAATACGACGTCAAACAGAAAGTAGCTCGGCTACATTCAAATAAAAGACATTTTACCTGCAGATGCAACGTGACATGACAGCAGTAGCAGCAGAACCTGTGGCATTATCTGCTGTCACCACATTAAAAGGAGAAGTACGGAATACGGAAGTCTAGAGTTTCTCTCAGCGATGAAGTAAACCCGATCACACGAGATTCACTCTCGTTTAAAACATGATATACAAGGAAACATTCTGACCAATCAGAACTCACAAGAGACTCAAACGTCACGTGTTACTAGGTCGATTTCTGGAAATAAGGTTGGTCCCTCCGCGATAGAAAGAGACACGGGGAAAACTGATAGTTGTAGTGTGTGTGTGTGTGTGTGTGTGTGTGTGTGTGTGTGTGTGTGTGTGTGTGTGTGTGTGTGTGTGTGTGTGTGTGTGTGTGTGTGTGTGTGTGTGTGTGTGTGTGTCCGTGTGCTGAACTGAAACTGAAAATGGAAAAAAACGGCAATATAGACAATAACCTTGTGTATATAATATATAAACTATTTTTTAATGTGTCTTTTTCCATCAAATTGCGACTTACTGAACAATTATATTCAGATGGAACCTGTTTAATAACTCGTAAGGTACCTTAAATACGTTATATACATGAAATACGTTATATACATTATATACATTAAATACATTATACACGTTATATACGTTATACGTTTTAAAGAGACAATGAAACCTGTATCTTCATTACAACATTTAGTCAAATATTACTTTATACTGAAACAAGTATATTCAACATGTTAACCAACCTGTCCTGGTAACATTAGTTAGTCCTTTTCGTCGCCTTTTTGGATGTCCGTCCCCGTCCTCTGTGTCGGCACTATAACCTCCGTCCCCGTCCTCTGTCTCTAACCTCCGTCCCCGTCCTCTGTCTCTAACCTCCGTCCCCGTCCTCTGTCTCTGTGTCTTACCTCCGTCCCCGTCCTCTGTCTCTGTGTCTAACCTCCGTCCCCGTCCTCTGTCTCTGTGTCTAACCTCCGTCCCCGTCCTCTGTCTCTGTGTCTAACCTCCGTCCCCGTCCTCTGTCTCTGTGTCTAACCTCCGTCCCCGTCCTCTGTCTCTGTGATGGCGCTCTAACCTCCGTCCCCGTCCTCTGTCTCTGTGTCTAACCTCCGTCCCCGTCCTCTGTCTCTGTGTCTAACCTCCCTCCCCGTCCTCTGTCTCTGTGTCTAACCTCCGTCCCCGTCCTCGGTCTCTGTGTTGGCGTTCTAACCTCCGTCCCCGTCCTCTGTCTCTGTGTCTAACCTCCGTCCCCGTCCTCTGTCTCTGTGTCTAACCTCCGTCCCCGTCCTCTGTCTCTGTGTCTAACCTCCCTCCCGTCCTCTGTCTCTGTGTCTAACCTCCGTCCCCGTCCTCTGTCTCTGTGTCTAACCTCCGTCCCCGTCCTCTGTCTCTGTGTCTAACCTCCGTCCCGTCCTCTGTCTCTGTGTCTAACCTCCGTCCCCGTCCTCTGTCTCTGTGTCTAACCTCCGTCCCCGTCCTCTGTCTCTGTGTCTAACCTCCGTCCCCGTCCTCTGTCTCTGTGTCGGCGCTCTAACCTGCGGCTGATTTCTGAGGACTATGGTTACCTGGTCCAATCAGAGTTTCTGTTGATGACATGAATAAATAAAAGGTAGAAATAAAACTGCTCTCGTTTTAAAACCTTTGTAGAAACTTTATTATCAAATCATAACTTTATTTTCTGAAATATAATGTAATTAAATTACAACACGAGAAAAGCTTACAGTGGGGGAAATAAGTATTTGACCCCTTGCTGATTTTGCAGGTTTGCCCACTTACAAAGAATTCAACGATCTATAATTTTAATCATATGTACATTCTAACAGTGAAAGACAGAATCCCAAAGAAAATTCCAGAAAATCACATCATATAAATTCATTAAAATTGATAACCATCTGATGAGGAAAAACAAGTATTTGACCCCCTGGACACATGTTAATATTTTGTAGAAAAGCCATTATTGGCCAGCACAGATGTCAAACGGTTTTTATAGTTGGTGACAAGGTTTGTGCACATTTGGGCAGGGATGTTGGCCCACTCCTCCCTGCAGACAGCCTCCAAATCATTCAGGTTCCGAGGTTGTCGCCTGGCAACTCGAATTTTAAGCTCCCTCCAAAGATTTTCAATTGGATTCAGGTCTGGAGACTGGCTAGGCCACTCCAGAACCTTGATGTGCTTCTTCTTCAGCCACTCTTTTGTTGCTTTGGCGGTGTGCTTAGGGTCGTTGTCGTGCTGAAACACCCATCCTCCACCCATCTTCAGCTCTCTCACTGAGGGAAGGAGATGTTGGTCAAGAATTCCACGATACAAGGCCCCGTCCATCCTCCCCTCAATACGATGGAGTTGTCCCGTCCCCTTGGCTGAAAAGCACCCCCAAAGCATGATGTTGCCACCACCATGCTTGACGGTGGGGATGGTGTTCTTTGGGTTGTACTCGGTGTTCTTTGCCCTCCAAACACGACGAGTTGAGTTGAGGCCAAAAAGTTCTATTTTGGTCTCATCTGACCACATCACCTTCTTCCAGGCCTCTTCTGAGTCGTCCAGGTGGTGAATGGCGAACTTCATGCGGGCCTGTACATGTTTCTTCTTGAGCAGGGGGACCTTGCGTGCGCTGCAGGATTTCAATCCATGACGGCGTAGTGTGTTACCAACCGTTTCTTTTGTAACTGTGGTCCCAGCTGCCTTCAGTTGATTCATCAGTTCCCCCTTGTGGTTTTGGGATGATTCCTCACCGTTCGCATGATCAGGGACACCCCACGAGGCGAGATCTTGTGTGGAGGCCCAGACCGAGGGAGGTTGGCGGTGGTGTGGTGCTTCTTCCATTTCCTGATAACTGCACCGACAGTTGATCTTTTCTCTCCAAGTTGCTTTCCAATTCTCTTGTAGCCCATCCCAGCCTTGTGCAGATCTACAATCTTGTCCCTGATGTCTGTAGAAAGCTCTTTGGTCTTGCCCATGGTGGTGATGTTGGATGCTGGTTGTTTGGGTGTTGACAGGTGTCTTTTATACAGGTAAAGAGGTGAGGCAGGTGTATTTGATGTAGATAATTGGTTGGGATTGGGGCTGTGTCTTAAAGAAAGACTAACTGGCTTGTAGGAGCCAGAATACTTGCTGTTTGGTAGGGGGTCATATACTTGTTTTTCCTCATCAGATGGTTATCAATTTTAATAAATTCATATGATGTGATTTTCTGGAATTTTCTTTGGGATTCTGTCTTTCACTGTTAGAATGTACATATGATTAAAATTATAGATTGTTGCATTCTTTGTAAGTGGGCAAACCTGCAAAATCAGCAAGGGGTCAAATACTTATTTCCCCCACTGTACCTTGGGGTCTTGTTCGCGAGTGAGGGGACCATGGAGCGTGAGATTGGTCGGAGAATCGGAGCAGCTGGTGCGGTATTACATTCAGTTTATTGCACCGTTGTGACGAAAAGGGAGCTGAGCCAGAAGGCAAAGCTCTCGATCTACCGGGCAATTTTCGTTCCTACCCTCACCTATGGTCATGAAGGCTGGGTCATGACCGAAAGAACGAGGTCCAGGGTACAAGCGGCCAAAATGGGTTTCCTCAGGAGGGTGGCTGGCGTCTCCCTTAGAGATAGGGTGAGAAGCTCAGTCGTCCGAGAGGAACTCAGAGTAGAGCCGCTGCTCCTTCGCGTCGAAAGGAGCCAGTTGAGGTGGTTCGGGCATCTGGTGAGGATGCCTCCTGGGCACCTCCCTAGGGAGGTGTTCCAGGCACATCCAGCTGGGAGGAGGCCTTGGGGAAGACCCAGGACTAGGTGGAAAGATTATGTCTCCAACCTGGCCTGGGAACGCCTCGGGATCCTCCAGTCGGAGCTGGTTGATGCGGCTCGGGAAAGGGAAGTTTGGGGTCCAATACTGTACCTAGGTAAGGACTACTAGCCAGTCAGAAGCAGAGTATGCGGGTCACTTTCTCATAGACTTCTATAGAAACAGACTTAATTCTGGAGCCAGTGGAGTCGCCCCCTGCTGGACGTTAAAGAGAATGCAGCTTTAAGGAGCTTTAAGGTGGCATCCTAGCATTGTTTTCTGCTTCTACTGTCATCTGTCAAATACAGTTTACTAATACTAAAACTACTACTACTACTACTCCTACTGCTGCTTCTGCTACTACTACTGCAACTGCTACTGCTACTAGTACTAGTACTTCTACTACTACTAGTACTACTACTACGTCTACTGGGGGAGAGCCGGGAAAGTGGAAACACTTTTTAATTAAACGTAATTTACAAAGCGGTCGTATCGCACCAAAAGCCGCTATTTTGTCCGAGAAACCTACACGTGTTATCTGTCAAATACAGTTTACTACTACTACTACTAAAACTACTACTAATACTGCTACTACAGCTACTACTACTGCATCTGCTGCTACTACTACTAATACTACTGCTACTGCTATTACTACTACTGACTGGGAACACTTTTTAATTAAACGTAATTTACAAAGCAGTCGTATCGCACCAAAAGCCACTATTTTGTCCTAGCAACCTACAAATGTCATCTGTCAAATACAGTTTACTACTGCTACTACTACTACTGACTGGCTAGCAGTCCCTAGGCAAGGAATACTAGCCAGTCAGGAGCAGAGTATGAGGGCCCTGACAGTACCTAGGTAAGGACTACTAGCCAGTCAGAAGCAGAGTATGAGGCTCCTGACAGTAGGTAAGGACTACTAGCCAGTCAGAAGCACATAAAAACAATCATTTTAAAGTAATTAGCGTAAAGTAGTTCAATCATTGATTTCATCATTCATCCAGCTTTTATTTATCTACCTTTATTTATCTATCTTTATTTATTCATATTTATATATATCTATCTGCAGGGTCAGCGAGTCAAATCACAAAGACATATAGTTTACTGTACTATTTACAGTACTATAGTGGATGTGTCGTGATTTCAACTGTAATACTTAGACTACTGTAATTCTTTCTATCTGTCTCTGTCATTCTGTCTTTTAGGTCTTTTCTGTCTTTCTGTTTTCTTTTGTCTTTCTGTTTTTCTTTCTTTATGTCTGTCTCTGTCTTTCTGTCTATTTGTCATTCTGTCTTTCTTTCTTTCCTTCTACATTTCGATTGGTCTCTGTCTTTCTTTCTGTCTGTCTCTGTCGTTCTTTCTGTCTATTTGTCTTTCTTTCTCTTTCTGTCTTTCTGTCTGTTAATGTCTGTCTTTCTATCTGTCTCTGTCTTTCTGTCATTTTTGAAGTTTTTTTGGTCTCTTTTCCCAATATTTTGAAAGCTTTTACTTCTACGTTTTGTTGCCTGTGTTCCACATTTTGATGCTTATTTTCTGTATGTAGTTTAGGGAAATTTGTATTGAAGTGTATTGTTTGTCTTCCTTTGTTTTTATTACATAATATAACTTTTGTCCAGCACGTTGTTCAGCCTAGGTCGGTTTTAAATGACCTCTAGAAATAAAATGACTTGACACAGAGCTGCGGTGCAGACGGAGCAAACTACGTCACCTCTGCAGCTTCAGGTTTAACGTTCCCCTTCCTCTGAGACAGACGTCCTCTATGCCCTGCAGACAGACTGACAGGCTGCAGGTTGGAGGGCAAGGCAACTTTATTTCTAGAACACATTTCAGCAACAAGACAATTCAAAAAGCTTTACATCAAACATTAAAGAGCAATTAAAGACTTTCATGAAAGGAAAACAGGCTCAAATAACAAAAAGATACAAACACAATAGTTAGGTTAAGGTTACAGCGCAGCGTTAAAATAATAATAATGATTTAACTGGTTGTGGGGACGGGTCTGGGAGGGAGATGGAGGTGGGGGTTATTTCTAAGGAACAACTTCTAACTAACTGACTCCAAACGTTATAATCAACTACATAAACCAAGGTAGAGCCAAGCTGCTAATCCATGTTGTTATTATCTTTTATTCTAATAATCCTGTAGGACTACAGAGTCAGTACACATGACTTCTAACCAGATTGGGCACTATGAAGGGCAGAGGAACAATATCTCTGGAATCCAGGTTACTTAGCAACACACAATCAACAGCTGAGCCCATGTTAGAGAATTGGTCTGATTTAACAAAGCTGATCCCAACACTACCCCCTGTCATCAGAGAGTTCAGATCATCTTTTTCTCACAGATCCAGGTCTTAATATCAGTATATTTACTTTGTGTCCATAGTCCTTGTTGATCGCAGCATGTTGGAGGGTACCTGAAATCATCCTGAGGCAGTCCTGGTCTCCAGAACCTGTCAGACAAATAAAATGTTCTTTTATCAAACAGCTGAAACTGCTGATTGTTTTTCATTTGAAATAAACGGTTTAATTTCACTTTAAATATTTATATTATCTGTTAATAATCACATTATTTCAATAACTCGTTTAAGATTAAACTTTGAAATCAATGTAACCTGTAACAGCTGCTGATGAAAGAATGAAACCTCTGTGTGTGTGTGTGTGTGTCTCTCTCTCTATGTGTGTCTGTGTGTGTGTGTCTCTCTCTCGCTCTCTTTGTGTGTGTGTGTGTTTCTGTGTGTCTTTCTGTGTGTGTGTGTGTGTGTGTGTGTCTGTGTGTCTCTGTGTGTGTGTGTCTGTCTCTCTGTGTGTGTGTGTGTCTATGTGTGTCTGTGTGTGTGTGTGTGTGTCTTTCTGTGTGTCTTTCTGTGTGTGTGTGTCTCTTTCTGTGTGTGTGTGTGCGCGTGTGTGTTTCTTTCTGTGTGTGTGTCTGTCTCTCTGAGTGTGTGTCTGTCTCTGTGTGTGTGTGTGTGTGTCTGTGTCTTTCTGTGTGTCTTTCTTTGTGTGTGTGTGTGTGTGTGCGTGTGTGTGTCTCTTTCTGTGTGTGTGTCTGTCTCTCTGTGTGTGTGTGTGTCTCTTTCTGTGTGTGTGCGTGTGTGTGTCTCTTTCTGTGTGTCTCTCTCTGTGTGTGTGTCTGTCTCTCTGTGTGTGTGTGTGTGTGTGTGTGTGTGTCTCTGTGTGTCTTTCTGTGTGTGTGTGTGTCTTTCTGTGTGTGTTTCTCTTTCTGTGTGTGTGTGTGTGTGTGTGTGTGTCTGTGTGTCTCTGTGTGTCTTTCTGTGTGTCTTTCTGTGTGTCCGTCTCTGTGTGTGTGTGTGTGTGTGTCTCTGTGTGTGTGTGTCTGTCTCTCTGTGTGTGTGTGTGTGTGTCTTTCTGTGTCTCTTTCTGTGTGTGTGTGTGCGTGTGTGTGTCTCTGTGTGTGTGTGTCTGTCTCTGTGTGTGTGTCTGTCTCTGTGTATGTGTGTGTGTGTGTGTGTCTCTGTGTGTGTGTGTCTTTCTGTTTTTTTTAAACCTTTAAAATGTCTCACGTTTCTCTCAGCGGTGATCCGTCCACCCATTCCCATCTCCATCCTCCTTGTGTCCATTCATATTCTAGACCAATCCAGGACTGTCCTCCGTTACTCAGCTCAGAGACAAACTTCTAGAAGTGGACGAGAGACAACAATCATTTCTCTGTTCCCAGTTCAGCATTTCTGTTGTAGTAAAGTCATCTTGTGACTTCATCAGCCACAACAAACACAAGAGGGATCCTCGGTCCCCCCCACACTGAGGACTGGACCCAGCAGCAGGACAGGAACCACACATTAGTAACGGAGGAAAGAGAAGAAAGACATTTAGAACCAGCAGAGAAACAGAGAACATGAGGAAGTTCACCGTTAGAGCTCAACACAGCAACATTAACACAAACATTTTCATTTCTCTTCATATTTACATATTTCCATTAAATGTCTTTTCTCTGAGATCACTCACTCAGAAACAAACACACTCACCTGTTCCTCTTCGTTGTCAATGACGACCAGGTATGATCCTCTCTGCTGACAGTCATCTCTGCTGTCAGACCACTTCTTCTTCTCTTTAAATTTAAAGTAACAGCTGCATCCAGATCTCGTCCATCCATCAGGACAGATTTTAAGATCTTTTAAAGACAGATTTCACATCATTCAGTGTCAAAGTGATGAGACTTGGAGTTGAAACAGTTATAATACGTAACTACACAATCAAGGTCTATGATGTAAATGTGGATAATACAGGAGTTCACTGGTTTTAACGTTTCTCACCTTTAATTCTGTCCTTCAGCTGCTTTACTTCATCCTGTAACTGACTGTTGTTGCTCTGCAGCAAAGTGACTGAAATATAAGATAAGGTGTTTAATAGATATTATTTATTGCCTTTATTGATGTAGAGATCATAGAACCAACACATCCTCTGTTTTAGTGCCTGTCTCTTTAAGAGCTGTCATGACTTTCTTCTCTTAACTTTTAAGTTTTAATGATCAGATTTTTTTTTTTGGTTCTTTTTTATTTCCACGCCAGGTGTGAGTGTGAGTAACAGACAAAGAGGGGCACCTCGGCACACTGAATAAATGTAATTATAAATAAAGCTGCCTTGCCTTGCCTGCCTGTCTCTTTAAGAGCCCTCCTGTCAAAGATTACTCAGTTTTTAATGTTGTTTTGAACGGTATGCACCCCCACTAACCTGGAGAGCATTTTAAACAGTAACGTTACTACAGCATTTCGGAGGAATACAGCGTCTCTGTTTCATTTTATGTGTAATACAGCGTCTCTGTTTCATTTTATGTGTAATACAGCGTCTCTGTTTCATTTTATATGTAATACAGCGTCTCTGTTTCATTTTATGTGTAATACAGCGTCTCTGTTTCATTTTATGTGTAATACAGCGTCTCTGTTTCATTTTATGTGTAATACAGCGTCTCTGTTTCACTTTATGTGTAATACAGCGTCTCTGTTTCATTTTATGTGTAATACAGAGTCTCCTACAGCGGCCAGCGGGGCGTCAGAGGCAGAGGGATCGTAGCGCTCGCTAACGTTAGCTTCTAGTCTTATCTGGGTCTGATAAACAGGAAGTTCATCAACGTCAGTGTGCCCAACGCTATTCTCCGATAAACTGTAGCTGTCATATTTCACGGGACCCGCATGAGTTTGGTTTTCATGTTTTAGTTCTTCAGCCTCAGAGGGGAGAGAGCGGCTGACTGCTGGCCTGAGATCAGTAGAGTAGACGGCGGTGCAGAGACGTGTAGAATTACCACTTTATGATATTTCATGAACAGCTGATTGACCGCTGCTACGTGCATGTAGCGGAAACCCTGCATGTGCACGTGTGCTGCTGATGTCGGCCGATGTAAATCATGTGGCACTCGAGTGAATTTGACATAAAATCAGCATATGTCAGACTGACCGGCAGGTCGCTGGTCATGGCCGATGATGTGAAAATCGGCCAATTAAGGTCATCAGCTGGTCAGTCGGAGCATCTCTACAATCAGCGTCTATGATGTAATTGTGGATAATACAGGAGTTCACTGGTTTTAACTTTTTACCTTCAGTTCTGTCCTTCAGCTGCTTTACTTCATCCTGTAACTGACTGTAGTTGTTGCTCAGTTGGTCGTATCTGATCTGCAGCAAAGTGCCTGAAAGATGAATATGAAAACAAAACAAAGTTAAAAAAAGACCAACAACACTAAATCATTCTGCTTCAAACTAAAGACAAATATTCAGGACATTAAACCAAAGTCTGTGTTTTGTTGAAAATGAGCCAAAGCTTGTATGAGGTGTCATTAGTCTGACTTTCCCAAAGTGAATATGTCTTTAGTCCAAGTGTCTCTCTTCATGTTTCCACTGACAGTGTCCTTGCTGAGTGGTGGTATAAAGGGACCGTCCTGCTAGTCAAGGGTTGTGTTGATAAAGTTTCAGCTGAATGTTAACACAGAATGAAGACCCCCGTATGTCTTCCACTGGGATCGGGTTAGAGAGAGAGAGAGAGAGAGAGAGAGAGAGAGAGAGAGAGAGAGAGAGAGAGAGTGTATGTGTGTGTGTGTGTGTCAGTGAGAGAGAGAGAGAGAGAGAGAGAGAGTGTGTGTGTCAGTGAGAGAGAGAGACAGTGTGTGTGGGAGTGAGACAGAGAGAGTGTGTGTGTGTGTGAGAGAGAGTGTGTGTGGGTGAGAGAGAGAGAGAGAGAGAGAGAGAGTGTGTGTGTCAGAGAGAGAGGGAGTGTGTGTGTGTGTGTGTGTGTGTGTGAGAGGAAGAGAGAGAGGGAGAGAGCATGTGTGTGTGAGTGAGAGAGAGAGTGTGGGAGTGAGAGAGAGAGTGTGTGTGTCAGAGAGAGAGGGAGTGTGTGTGTGTGTGTGTGAGAGAGAAAAAGACTGTGTGTGTGAGAGAAAGAGAGAGAGAGTGTGCGTGTGTGTGTGTGAGAGAAAGAGAGAGGGAGAGAGCGTGTGTGTGTGTGTGTGTGTGTGTGTGTGTGTGAAAGCCAAGCTCCTGTTTTAGTGCCTGTCTCTTTAAGACTCCTCCTGTAAAAGCCCAGTGTGCTCTGATTGGCTCATTTAAAAAATATGGCGCCGGTCTGCAGAAGGTGGTTGTGAAGCCGTGGGCGGAGCTACTCAGAAAGGGGAAGTATATTCTAATGAGCCTGACTGTGACAGAGGAAGAGGAGTCAGATGGGAATAGCTTGTTGAATAGTCTTATTTCCCAGTTGGTGGGTTGGCAGCACTCAGATGCCCAAATGTATATAAGAACTGGAAAAGTATGTTTTTATGACATGTCTCCTTTAAGATATGACAGTTTGTATTAAAACATAAATACTCACAGCGAATGAAGACTGCAGCCAATATGAGAAGATAAAACCCTCCCAGAGTCACTGCAGCAGCTTTGAGACACCTTCTGTTGTTGGCTGCAGGGTTGTTTTGAGTGTGTGGTCCTACGGAGACCAAATACATCAGAACAGGACTTATTATGTTTGTTTGAAGAAATATTATTCAGTATGTAATTGTTCTAAAGCCACACGTAAACTGAGATGAACTTCCTCTTTACACCAATCATCATTTCAGACTTACCGGCTCTTTGTGGCCCGAGATCAGCGTGATGCTCTTCCTCCTCTAAGATCTCCACCTGACTCTCCTCTTCCTCTCCGCTGGTCTCTTGGACGTTTCTGTTATATCTCACATTCAGGCTCAAACGTGGAGCAGCGACAGCGTCTGCAGACATCTTGACCAACTGAAAAACTGAACTGAACGTCTTCTCCGTCTCACTGTCTGTCTTTAAGTTGCTCACGCCTTTAACACGGGAAGTGGCAGCAGCACCCGACAAATCAGATGCACATGACCAAATATGTTGCTGCTAGATGAAATCTCCCTTTTATCAGTCTATCACTTCTTTGGAAGTGTAATTATGAAACCCTTTAGAGAAACTTTATGAAAGTATTTTTAGCTCTTTTTTCCATCCTCACATACACAGGAACTGTGCTGTGAACAGACAGCTGTTTGTCCTGTTGTGTAGACACTACCAGAGGGATCGGCCATTTTTCAGCCATTTTTTGTCATGGAGCATGACAACATGTTTAAGGCGGGCCCCAGACGGCGTGAGTGTGTCAGCTGTGCGGCGTGTCCCTTTTTATTTCAGCTCCCATGTTTACAGGTTTGACCTTTCACACTGCCGACGCCCATTTAACACGCTACACGCTAGCGTGTTGGAGGCGTTTCCAGGCAAAATAGAATAGGAAAAGCTGTTTACGTGTCATTTTGACATGAATGCATGTTAATAAATTACATATTGATGTTTAAAAGTCTCTAGGTTTTGACATAAATACAGATATAAATGTAATTGAAAAATATTGCAAAATATTGCGCCTGTTAATACAGGACTAAATATTCTGTAGCTTATTTTATATATATATATATATATATATATATATATATATATATATATATATATATATATATATATATATATCTGTTCACTACTGCTTGAGTACATTTTACCAATGGGAAACATTGTGCAACATGTGTACGGACGAGGCTAGCAGCAGCAGATCCACGTCAGACACGTTTCTGGTGTGAAAAGACAGAAAAATCCACAGAAACGCCACGCAGCCACCACGCAGTCGCCACGCAGGCGGTGTGAAGCCGGCCTGAAAGTTGTGTTCCCATCCGACTGCCTTCAGAGACAGAATGCTGATATTGAACATGTCCGTAAAACACCAGATTACATTATAGATTGAAGTCTGCTGGCAATATTTTGTTGTTGTTAATATTAATTACAATATCCATGCAGGACAATTGCGTTGTAGTTCAGGTTTGGTCAACATTATGCAACTTAAGACTTGTACCCATTTCCACTCTGCCAGTTCATGCACTTTAGATTTGATCACTTTTAACCCTCGTGTCCTTCGTGTCACGGGTTCTTATTATTAACTTTATTTATATTTAGTGTATTAGCTTGGCGTTGTGCTTTGGGGTCCCCGGGGCCTTTTTCCATTTCATGTCTGCCGTCGTTGTCTCTGAGACCCTTGTCTATTTGTATGCGATTACACGTATGTTTTCACTACTCCCGCCTCGTCCATCGGGTCCCAGGGACCCCGGAGGGTGAGACAAGCGTATTGGGATACGCAGGCCAAGGACCCCAGAAGCCAAGGACCCTGGACCCCGGAGGCCAAGGACCCCGGAGGCCAAGGCAGCAGAAAAATAAGCTTGTTTTCAGGAGGGTCTCTGGGACCCGAGGGACAACACAAGGGTTAAATAGCAAAGAACCCAAGTGTCAGTGCAGCTAACCATTCAAGATGGATTGATATCTGATTTCCTTTAATCGTGGAAGGTGGAAGTGGTTTCTACGAGATGTGTTCCGTATGATAACAGCTCACTGAGACAGCCAGTAGCTGTTATGTATGTGACGTCTGCAGCGGTTCAAACACTATCTTTTAATCTCTGATCGGTGCAACCACTGAATCGTCCGTGAGTCAGAGAAAACAAAACTTTCCTGTCAAGCTTAAGTATTTTCTTTTCTCAAATAAATTTGGATTTTCTCATGTAATAATACATTCAGTTTACATATATACATATAGAAGCCTCCATGTTAGATCTTCTGATCTACATGTGCATTTAATCTATTTATATATCTCTGTGTGTGTGTCTCTCTCTCTCTGTGTGTGTGCGTGTGTATGTGTGTGTCTCTCTGTGTGTTTGTGTGTGTATGTATGTGTGTGCATGTGTGTGTGTGTGTGCGCATGCCTGTGCGTGTGTATGCATGTGTGTGTGTGTGTGTGTGTGTGTGTTTGGGGGGTTGAGAGGTCCCGGGACGTCTGCATTGGTCGAGAAAAAAAAATACAAAAAACATCAAAAAGGCGACAAATGTCGGAAAAAGTGAAACAAAAACTTTGCTTAACAAAAGGTTTAACGTTAGGGTAATTGGTGACCCACAATCCTCCTGGGAGACCAACTGCCCGTTAAACTCTTCAGAGAGTCTGTCTGTCTGTCACACACACAATTTTTTACATCATTTATCGTTTCTAGAGTTGGATTTTAACTTGATGATCCTCCAAAAACCTTTTTTCCATCCGTCATAAACACAGCTATGAAAATAAATTCGATTCCCAGAATATTTTTGTTCTTCCACCAAAAAAAGCCCAAAATGACTAAAAAGGTTTGTGATCATAGTCCTGATCCCAGTGATCATAGTCCTGATCCCAGTGCTCATAGTCCTGATCCCAGTGGTCCGAGGTACCCAGTAAACTAAGATGTGAGCCTGCTGGCCAACAGGCCCAATGGTGTCTTCATCCACACGCGTGTGCTGCCCCCTCCTGGTACAACTAAGACCTGCACGGCCTGTTTCTTATCACATGAAGCTGGAACAACTTGATGTTGTTATTAAAGCCTCATATTCTGCTCATCTTCAGCTTCATAATAGTATTTAGCCTTCCGCCCAAATGACGGCCGACGGCTCCTCCGACCGACGACAGCACAGAACACACCGAACAGATCTGAGTCACTGACCTCTCCAGCCGATCATCAGGTTGGTGAGTCAGAGCCAGGATGCGGATCAAACCCGGAAGTGGAACGGTTGTGGAGGTAGACCACATGCAGCACGACGACCGAGTTATTTTCTCAACTGACTGCCCCAGTGTCAGGACCGGTGAGGCCAGGAAGGAGGTCGTGGAACCAAAAGCAGACTCGGGAGGCAGAGAGTAGATTATGTAGGTTTTAAAGAAGAAACCGGAACAGGCAGCCAGGCAGAGAGACTCGGTAAGCAGCGCTAACTAAAAAAAGTTAAAAAACACGGCAGATGTACCTGACACACCGGGACCTGCTATACCAGCAACTGTTTCCACTGACAAACAAATGGAGCCGGACCAAACCGTTACTTAAATTCAGCACTTTATTCTAAGTTCCAAGAGGACTTTCCTTTACTTATCTGTGCACATGTGTTGAACCCTCCATCTAGGTGGCTGCAGTCCCCCTGTTACTTGGGGCTCTGAGGACGTGGTCCAGTCTGCACCCCCACGCGTTCACCTGCACGTCCGACGATCGGCCACGGCTGCCACTGCTCCAGCCCGTCTGCTCACCTCCGTGTCCTCTCCTCCTCAGTGGACCAACTTCTCTATCCTCCGTTTCAGTCCATCTCTGCGCCCTCTTGCTCTTCCTTTGTCCTGGTTTCCCCGAGATCTTCCCCCCTTGCTCCTGCTCGGTCCGTGTTCCCCGCAATCCCCTTTGTCGGTCTTTCCTGTCCCCCTTGCTTGTGTTCCTTTGCCTCCTTTTCACTCCCAATCTCCCTGCCACACCTGTTTTCTATTCAGCTCATCAGATGTTCACACCTGTCCTCCATTCAGCTCATTAGTCAGGTCATGTTGTGTGAAAGTTAAAGGGGGGGGGCTCCAGTCTTGTCAAAGTGGTGTGTCTGTCAACCCACTATCAGTTCATGCAGGAAAATGTATAAAACGTGCAACAGAATGAGAACATGCACTAAAACCCCTTAAAAACATGCTATTAATCCACTTAAAAACACTGTCACAGCACACAATCATAACCGTCCTGTTATTGCCGCGTGTCACGGACCCATAAGCCCCCCCCCCCCCCAAGCTTTTCCTTAACCTAACAGCGTCCAAAGGGTCAACAGTCCCAACCAAGCGTGGTTCCAGTCTATGACGCTAAAGGAGACGTTTAGCGTCAGTAACAACTGCCCAAAGGTCCATATCTTACGAGATGGGAGTGACGTGTTCTAGAGGACGTTTTATTATCAGAACACATGCTGTGTCCATCACACACACCTTGTGTATAGTGTGACAAATTGTGTTAATGTGTTAATTTTTTACTTCTCTTTGGACAATGTTTTAGTCCTTTGTATTTTTAAAGAATTTTGAACATTTAAAAATCTTTTTTCATCACAGATTTAAGATGTTTTACCAAAATAAAGTTCACCATCAAGTAAGACAAAAGTTACATTTGTATTTCTGTAAGTAATAAAAAAGATTTTCCTTATTTACTGTAGTTAAACCTTTTAATTACAGGACAAAGTCCAGGTAACGAGCTGCCAGTACATCTGCTGTTATTTTACAGATTTATGTATGAGTCACAGAAAATGTTCTGTTTTTACCATAGACAGACGTCCTCTATGCCCTGCAGACAGACTGACAGGCTGCAGGTTGGAGGGCAAGGCAACTTTATTTCTAGAACACATTTCAGCAACAAGACAATTCAAAAAGCTTTACATCAAACATTAAAGAGCAATTAAAGACTTTCATGAAAGGAAAACAGGCTCAAATAACAAAAAGATACAAACACAATAGTTAGGTTAAGGTTACAGCGCAGCGTTAAAATATAATAATAATGATTTAATTGGTTGTGGGGACGGGTCTGGGAGGGAGATGGAGGTGGGGGGGGGGGTTATTTCTAAGGAACAACTTCTAACTAACTGACTCCAAACGTTATAATCAACTACATAAACCAAGGTAGAGCCAAGCTGCTAATCCATGTTGTTATTATCTTTTATTCTAATAATCCTGTAGGACTACAGAGTCAGTACACATGACTTCTAACCAGATTGGGCACTATGAAGGGCAGAGGAACAATATCTCTGGAATCCAGGTTACTTAGCAACACACAATCAACAGCTGAGCCCATGTTAGAGAATTGGTCTGATTTAACAAAGCTGATCCCAACACTACCCCCCCCTCCCCCCCCCTCTGTCATCAGAGAGTTCAGATCATCTTTTTCTCACAGATCCAGGTCTTAGTATCAGTATAATAACTCTGTGTCCATTTTCCTTGTTGATTGCAGCATGCAGCAGCGGACCAGTAATCATCATCCTGAGGCAGTCCTGGTCCCCAGAACCTGTCAGACAAATAAAATGTTCTTTTATCAAACAGCTGAAACTGCTGATTGTTTTTCATTTGAAATAAACTGTTTAATTTCACTTTAAATATTTATATTATCTGTTAATAATCACATTATTTCAATAACTCGTTTAAGATTAAACTTTGAAATCAATGTAACCTGTAACAGCTGCTGATGAAGGAATGAAACCTCTGTGTGTGTGTGTGTCTGTCTCTGTGTGGTGTGTATGTGTGTGTGTGTGTGTGTCTCTCTTTTTCTCTGTGTGTGTGTGTGTGTGTGTGTGTGTGTCTCTGTGTGTGTGTGTGTGTGTGTGTGTGTGTGTGTGTGTGTCTCTCTCTATGTGTGTCTGTGTGTGTGTGTCTCTCTCTCGCTCTGTGTGTGTGTGTCTCTCTGTGTGTGTGTGTCTCTGTGTGTGTGTCTCTCTCTGTGTGTGTCTGTCTCTGTGTGTGTGTGTCTATGTGTGTGTGTGTGTGTCTCTGTGTGTCTTTCTGTGTGTGTGTGTGTCTCTTCTGTGTGTGTGTGTGCGCGTGTGTGTTTCTTTCTGTGTGTGTGTCTGTCTCTCTGAGTGTGTGTCTGTCTCTGTGTGTGTGTGTCTTTCTGTGTGTGTGTGTCTCTTTCTGTGTGTGTGTGTGTGCGTGTGTGTGTCTCTTTCTGTGTGTGTCTCTCTCTGTGTGTGTGTGTCTGTCTCTGTGTGTGTGTGTGTGTGTGTGTGTCTCTGTGTGTGTCTCTGTGTGTGTGTGTGTGTGTGTCTTTCTGTGTGTGTGTGTGTGTGTGTGTGTCTCTTTCTGTGTGTGTGTGTGTGTGTGTGTGTGTGTGTCTGTCTCTCTGTGTGTGTGAGTGTGTGTGTGTCTGTGTGTCTCTGTGTGTGTGTGTGTGTGTGTGTGTGTGTGTCTGTCTCTGTGTGTGTGTGTGTGTGTCTCTGTGTGTGTGTGTCTGTCTCTCTGTGTGTGTGTGTGTCTGTCTCTGTGTGTGTGTGTGTGTCTCTCTGTGTGTGTGTGTGTGTCTGTGTGTCTCTGTGTGTCTTTCTGTGTGTGTGTGTGTGTGTGTGCGTGTGTGTGTCTCTGTGTGTGTGTGTGTGTGTGTGTGTCTTCTGTGTCATTTTAAACCTTAAAATGTCTCACGTTTCTCTCAGCGGTGATCCGTCCACCCATTCCCATTGTTGTCTCCATGTCTCTCTACTTGTCTCCATTCAGTCCAGACCAGTCCAGGACTGTCCTCCGTTACTCAGCTCAGAGACAAACTTCTAGAAGTGGACGAGAGACAACAATCATTTCTCTGTTCCCAGTTCAGCATTTCTGTTGTAGTAAAGTCATCTTGTGACTTCATCAGCCACAACAAACACAAGAGGGATCCTCGGTCCCCCCCACACTGAGGACTGGACCCAGCAGCAGGACAGGAACCACACATTAGTAACGGAGGAAAGAGAAGAAAGACATTTACAATCAGCAGAGAAACAGAGAACATGAGGAAGTTCACCGTTAGAGCTCAACACAGCAACATTAACACAAACATTTTCATTTCTCTTCATATTTACATATTTCCATTAAATGTCTTTTTCTCTGAGATCACTCACTCAGAAACAAACACACTCACCTGTTCCTCTTCGTTGTCAATGACGCCCAGGTATGATCCTCTCCGCCAACAGTCAGCTCTGCTGTCCTTCCAGTTCTTCTTCTCTTTAGATTTAAAGTAACAGCTGCATCCAGATCTCGGTCCATCCATCAGGACAGATTTTAAGATCTTTAAAGACAGATTTCACATCATTCAGTGTCAAAGTGATGAGACTTGGAGTTGAAACAGTTATAATACGTAACTACACAATCAAGGTCTATGATGTAAATGTGGATAATACAGGAGTTCACTGGTTTTAACTCAATTCAATTCAATTCAATTTTATTTATAGTATCAATTCATAACAAGAGTTATCTCAAGACACTTTACAGATAGAGTAGGTCTAGACCAGATAGAGTAGGTCTAGACCAGATAGAGTAGGTCTAGACCAGATAGAGTAGGTCTAGACCAGATAGAGCAGGTCTAGACTACACTCCAGAATTTACAAGGACCCAACAGTTCTAGTAGTTCCTCCAGAGCAAGCAACAGTGGGACAGGTGTGTGTGAGTGTGTGAGTGTGTGTGTAAGTAAGAGACAGAGAGAGGGGGGATTGTGTTCTAGGGATAAAATAGGCCGGGAGAAATAGAGAGGGAGGGAGGGAGGGAGAAGGAGAGGGAGAGATGGCGAGAGAGAGAAGGAGAGAAAGAGGGAGGGAGACAGAGTGAGAGAGCAAGAGAGAGAAGGAGGGAGAGAGAGAGAAGGAGGGAGAGAGAGAAGGAGCGAGAGAGAGAGAGAAGGAGAGAGAGGAGAGGGAGGGAGAGAGAGAAGGAGCGGGAGAGAGAGAAGGAGCGGGAGGGAGAGAGAGAAGGAGGGAGAGAGAGAAGGAGCGGGAGAGAGAGAGAGAAGGAGGGAGAGAGAGAAGGAGCGGGAGAGAGAGAGAGAGAAGGAGAGAGAGAAGGAGAGGGAGGGGGAGAGAGAAGGAGAGAGAGAAGGAGAGGGAGGGAGAGGGAGAGAGAGAGAGAGGAGAGGGAGAGAGAGAGAGAAGGAGCGAGAGGAGAGGGAGAGAGAGGAGAGGGAGGGAGAGAAGGAGCGGGAGAGAGAGAGAGAAGGAGAGAGAGAAGGAGAGGGAGGGAGAGAGAGAAGGAGCGGGAGAGAGAGAGAGAAGGAGAGAGAGAAGGAGAGGGAGAGAGAGAGAGAAGGAGAGAGAGGAGAGGGAGAGAGAGGAGAGGGAGGGAGAGAGAGAAGGAGCGGGAGAGAGAGAGAGAAGGAGAGAGAGGAGAGGGAGAGAGAGGAGAGGGAGGGAGAGAGAGAAGGAGCGGGAGAGAGAGAGAGGAGAGGGAGAGAGAGAGAGGAGAGGGAGAGAGAGAGAGAAGGAGCGAGAGGAGAGGGAGAGAGCAAGAGAGAGAAGGAGGGAGAGAGAGAGAAGGAGGGAGAGAGAGAAGGAGCGGGAGAGAGAGAGAGAAGGAGAGAGAGGAGAGGGAGAGAGAGAAGGAGCGGGAGAGAGAGAGAGGAGAGGGAGGGAGAGAGAGAAGGAGGGAGAGAGAGAAGGAGCGGGAGAGAGAGAGAGAAGGAGAGAGAGAAGGAGAGGGAGGGAGAGAGAGAAGGAGCGGGAGAGAGAGAAGGAGCGGGAGAGAGAGAGAGACGGAGAGAGAGAAGGAGAGGGAGAGAGAGAGAGAAGGAGAGAGAGGAGAGAGAGAGAGAGAGACGGAGAGAGAGAGAGACGGAGAGAGAGAAGGAGAGAGAGAGAGAGAGAGAAGGAGAGAGAGGAGAGTGAGAGAAGGAACGGGAGAGACAGAGGAGAGAGAGAGAGAGAGAGAGGAGAGGGAGGGAGAGAGCGGCTGGAAGTTCATCAACGTCAGTGTGCCCAACGCTATTCTCCGATAAACTGTAGCTGTCATATTTCACGGGACCCGCATGAGTTTGGTTTTCATGTTTTCATTTTCATTTCTCTTCATATTTACATATTTCCATTAAATGTCTTTTTCTCTGAGATCACTCACTCAGAAACAAACACACTCACCTGTTCCTCTTCGTTGTCAATGACGACCAGGTATGATCCTCTCTGCTGACAGTCATCTCTGCTGTCATACCAATCCTTCTTCTCTTTAGATTTAAAGTAACAGCTGCATCCAGATCTCGTCCATCCATCAGGACAGATTTTAAGATCTTTTAAAGACAGATTTCACATCATTCAGTGTCAAAGTGATGAGACTTGGAGTTGAAACAGTTATAATACGTAACTACACAATCAAGGTCTATGATGTAAATGTGGATAATACAGGAGTTCACTGGTTTTAACTCTTTACCTTTAATTCTGTTCTTCAGCTGCTTTACTTCATCCTGTAACTGACTGTTGTTGCTCTGCAGCAAAGTGACTGAAATATAAGATAATGTGTTTAATAGATATTATTTATTGCCTTTATTGATGTAGAGATCATAGAACCAACACATCCTCTGTTTTAGTGCCTGTCTCTTTAAGAGCTGTAATGACTTTCTTCTTTTAACTTTTAAGTTTTAATGATCATTTTAATGGTTCTTTTTTTTATTTCCAAGCCAGGTGTGAGTAAAAAATCTGTAAAAAAAAAATAAAATCCAACGGCAGAGAGTCACTTTCTAGGGAGGGAGAGAGAGAGAGAGGAAGGGAAAGAGGGAGGGAGAAGGAGGGAGGGAGAGAAGGAGCAAGAGAGAGAGAGAGAGAGAGAGAGAGAGAGCGGCTGACTGCTGGCCTGAGATCAGTAGAGTAGACGGCGGTGCAGAGACGTGTAGAATTACCACTTTATGATATTTCATGAACAGCTGATTGACCGCTGCTACGTGCATGTAGCAGAAACCCTGCATGTGCACGTGTGCTGCTGATGTCGGCCGATGTAAATCATGTGGCACCCGAGTGAATTTGACATAAAATCAGCATATGTCAGACTGACCGGCAGGTCGCTGGTCATGGCCGATGATGTGAAAATCGGCCAATTAAGGTCATCAGCTGGTCAGTCGGAGCATCTCTACAATCAGCGTCTATGATGTAAATGTGGATAATACAGGAGTTCACTGGTTTTAACTTTTTACCTTCAGTTCTGTTCTTCAGCTGCTTTACTTCATCCTGTAACTGACTGTTGTTGCTCTGCAGCAAAGTGACTGAAATATAAGATGAGCCGTTATTTAGAAATAACAGTTATATAAAGAAAGGTAAACAATCTAAAATGAGAATTTGAAACTATGAAAGAGCAAATAGACTAAATATCAGTTATAAACCACAACAAGATAAGAAAAAGACCAACAACATCAAATCATTCTGCTTTAAACTAAAGACTCTTTTAATAGATAAGGCCTTTATTGATGTAGAGATCATAGAACCACATCCTCTGTTTTAGTGCCTGTCTCTTTTAGACCCCTCCTGTAAAAGCCCAGTCTGCTCTGATTGGCTCATTTAAAAAATATGGCGCCGGTCTGCAGAAGGTGGTTGTGAAGCCGTGGGCGGAGCTACTCAGAAAGGGGAAGTATATTCTAATGAGCCTGACTGTGACAGAGGAAGAGGAGTCAGATGGGAATAGCTTGTTGAATAGTCTTATTTCCCAGTTGGTGGGTTGGCAGCACTCCAGATGCCCAAATGTATATAAGAACTGGAAAAGTATGTTTTTATGACATGTCTCCTTTAAGATATGACAGTTTGTATTAAAACATAAATACTCACAGCGAATGAAGACTGCAGCCAATATGAGAAGATAAAACCCTCCCAGAGTCACTGCAGCAGCTTTGAGACGCCTTCTGTTGTTGGCTGCAGGGTTGTTTTGAGTGTGTGGTCCTACGGAGACCAAATACATCAGAACAGGACTTATTATGTTTGAAGTAAGATAATAAGATAACAACAATAAGAATAATGACTCATGAGGTACCAGATTACAGCACCAGGACACCTGATAATGAGCCAGAGTTAATGGTGACCAATGGTGGATTGATTAATTGATTAAAGGTGAATTAACACTCAATATCTAGTTTTAATAAAGTTACAGAAACTGAGATGAACTTCCTCTTTACACCAATCATCATTTCAGACTTACCGGCTCTTTGTGGCCCGAGATCAGCGTGATGCTCTTCCTCCTCTAAGATCTCCACCTGACTCTCCTCTTCCTCTCCGCTGGTCTCTTGGACGTTTCTGTTATATCTCACATTCAGGCTCAAACGTGGAGCAGCGACAGCGTCTGCAGACATCTTGACCAACTGAAAACTGAACTGAACGCTTCTCCGTCTCACTGTCTGTCTTTAAGTTGCTCACGCCTTTAACACGGAAGTGGCTGCAGCACGAACCAATCAGATGCACGTGACCAAATATGTTGCTGCTAGATGAAATCTCCTTTATCAGTCTATCACTTCTTTGGAAGTGTAATTATGAAACCCTTTAGAGAAACTTTATGAAAGTATATTTTAGCTCTTTTTTCCCTCGTCACATACACAGGAACTGTGCTGTGAACAGACAGCTGTTTGTCCTGTTGTGTAGACACTACCAGAGAGATCGGCCATTTTTCAGCCATTTTTCAGCCATTTTTTGTCATCGAGCATGACAACATGTTTAAGGCGGGCCCCAGACGGCGTGAGTGTGTCAGCTGTGCGGCGTGTCCCTTTTTATTTCAGCTCCCATGTTTACAGGTTTGACCTTTCACACTGCCGACGCCCATTTTACACGCTACACGCTAGCGTGTTGGAGGCGTTTCCAGGCAAAATAGAATAGGAAAAGCTGTTTACGTGTCATTTTGACATGAATGCATGTTAATAAATTACATATTGATGTTTAAAAGTCTCTAGGTTTTGACATAAATACAGATATAAATGTAATTGAAAAATATTGCAAAATATTGCGCCTGTTAATACAGGACTAAATATTCTGTAGCTTATTTTACCGATATATATTTGCTGTAATCAAATGAGTATATATATATATATATATATATATATATATATATATATATATATATATACTCATTTGATTACAGCAAATATATATATATATATATATATATATATATATATATTTCTGTTCACTACTGCTTGAGTACATTTTACCAATGGGAAACATTGTGCAACATGTGTACGGACGAGGCTAGCAGCAGCAGATCCACGTCAGACACGTTTCTGGTGTGAAAAGACAGAAAAATCCACAGAAACGCCACGCAGCCACCACGCAGTCGCCACGCAGGCGGTGTGAAGCCGGCCTGAAAGTTGTGTTCCCATCCGACTGCCTTCAGAGACAGAATGCTGGTATTGAACATGTCCGTAAAACACCAGATTACATTATAGATTGAAGTCTGCTGGCAATATTTTGTTGTTGTTGTTAATATTAATTACAATATCCATGCAGGACAATTGCGTTGTAGTTCAGGTTTGGTCAACATTATGCAACTTAAGACTTGTACCCATTTCCACTCTGCCAGTTCATGCACTTTAGATTTGATCACTTTTAACCCTCGTGTCCTTCGTGTCACGGGTTCTTATTATTAACTTTATTTATATTTAGTGTATTAGCTTGGCGTTGTGCTTTGGGGTCCCCGGGGCCTTTTTCATTTCATGTCTGCCGTCGTTGTCTCTGAGACCCTTGTTTATTTGTATGCGATTACACGTATGTTTTCACTACTCCCGCCTCGTCCATCGGGTCCCAGGGACCCCGGAGGGCGAGACAAGCCTATTGGGATACGCAGGCCAAGGACCCCAGAAGCCAAGGACCCTGGACCCTGGAGGCCAAGGACCCCGGAGGCCAAGGCCAGGGTAGCAGAAAAATAAGCTTGTTTTCAGGAGGGTCTCTGGGACCCGAGGGACAACACAAGGGTTAAATAGCAAAGAACCCAAGTGTCAGTGCAGCTAACCATTCAAGATGGATGATATCTGATTTCCTTTAATCGTGGAAGGTGGAAGTGGTTTCTACGAGATGTGTTCCGTATGATAACAGCTCACTGAGACAGCCAGTAGCTGTTATGTATGTGACGTCTGCAGCGGTTCAAACACTATCTTTTAATCTCTGATCGGTGCAACCACTGAATCGTCCGTGAGTCAGAGACAACAAAACTTTCCTGTCAAGCTTAAGTATTTTCTTTTCTCAAATAAATTTGGATTTTCTCATGTAATAATACATTCAGTTTAAATATATACATATAGAAGCCTCCATGTTAGATCTTCTGATCTACATGTGCATTTAATCTATTTATATATCTCTGTGTGTGTGTGTGTGTGTGTGTGTGTGTGTGTGTGTGTCTCTCTCTCTGTGTGTGTGCGTGTGTATGTGTGTGTCTCTCTGTGTGTGTGTGTGTCTCTCTGTGTGTTTGTGTGTGTATGTATGTGTGTGCATGTGTGTGTGTGTGCGCATGCCTGTGCGTGTGTATGCATGTGTGTGTGTGTGTTTGGGGGGGTTGAGAGGTCCCGGGACATCTGCATTGGTCGAGAAAAAAAATACAAAAAACATCAAAAAGGCGACAAATGTCGGAAAAACTGAAACAAAAACTTTGCTTAACAAAAGGTTTAACGTTAGGGTAATTGGTGACCCACAATCCTCCTGGGAGACCAACTGCCCGTTAAACTCTTCAGAGAGTCTGTCTGTCTGTCTGTCTGTCTCACACACACACACACACTCACACACACAGTTACATATACACACATATACACACACACACACACCCATACACACACACACACACCCAGACACACACACACACACACACACAGACACACGCACACACACACACAAACACAGACCCACATACATACACACACACACACACACACACACACAAAGTGCGTTTCACTATCTTTGTGGGGACCCATTATTTACATCATGCATTCCCTAACCCTTACCCTAACCTTAACCATAACGACTAAATGCCGACCCTTAACCCTTACCCCCCCCCATAACTTATTAACCTATTTCCAACCACAATCAGCCTAAAACAGCCCCTTAAAGTTGTGGGATCCAGCATTTTGGCCCCACAAAGTCAGTTAAACGAACACACACACACACACACACACACACACACACACACACACACACACATACTTTAGCAATGCATTGTCTAATCTTTGGATTTATTTTATGACTGAATAAACTATAAATGCATTTGTGTAAAACTGAATAAAGTATAAATAGCATTTATTCACACCTTAGTTAAAGGCTTTCACACCCCCCCCACTCAGCCACACAGCAGTTCAGCTGAAAGAGGAACTGCTGCTTTCACAGTTCTTTCTGTTGCCTAAATTAAAACTTTTTAACATTTAATTAAGTTGTAATGACATTTTATGAATTAAAATGAATTTCCTGCTTTGGAACAAGTTATTGAACATCAGTCTGTCAATCCATGATTCAGAAATAACAGACTTCCACTACTGTTGGGCCCAGTCCCTAAAAACTATCGCTAAGCCTCTGTCCTGACTGACAGGTCCTAGATCATCCCCTGCTTTATCGTCTGTTTTCAAATAAATTAGACCATAATTTACTAAATGAACACCTTAATGTATTATATAACACTTTAAACTAGCGATTGAGACCATTAACTCATTATGGAAATGTTTACTGAGGTAATAAATCAAATGAGAAGTGGATCACTTTCTCATAGACTTCAATGGAAACTTCTCTCTGGAGCCAGTGGAGTCGCCCCCTGCTGGACGTTAGAGAGAATGGAGCTTTAAGGAGCTTCAAGATGGCATCCTAGCATTGTTATCTGCTTCTGCTGTCATCTGTCAAATACAGTTTACTACTACTACTACTACTACTACTACTACTACTACTACTATTTCTACTACTACTCCTACTGCTACTACTACTACTACTACTACTGCTACTATTACTACTAGTACTGCTACTACTATGTCTACTGGGGGAGAGCAGGAAAGTGGAAACACTTTTTGTTCAAACGTAATTTACAAAGAAGTCATATCGCACCGAAAGCCACTATTTTGTCCTAGCAACCTACACATGTCATCTGTCAAATACAGTTTACTACTACTACTACTACTACTACTACTAATGACTGGCTAGTAGTCCCTAGGCAAGGACTCCTAGCCAGTCAGAAGCAGAGTATGAGGACGTGCCCTGACAGTACCTAGGTAAGGTCCTGCTGGACGTTAAAGAGAATGCAGCTTTAAGGAGCTTTAAGATGGAATCCTAGCATTGTTTTCTGCTTCTACTGTCATATGTCAAATACAGTTTACTACTACTACTACTACTACTACTACTGCTACTTCTTGTACTACTACTACTACTGCTACTACTACTACTACTACTGCTACTCCTACTACTGCTACTACTACTGCTGCTTATACTACTACTAGTACTACTACTACTACTACTAAGTGGAAACACTTTTTAATTAAACGTAATTTACATAGCAGTCATATTGCACCGAAAGCCACTATTTTGTCCTAGCAATCTACACATGTAATCTGTAAAATATAGTTTTTTACTACTGCTACTACTACAACTACTACTACTACTATTACTGCCACTACTGACTGGCTAGTAGTCCTAGGCAAGGACTACTAGCCAGTCAGAAGCAGAGTATGAGGGCCCTGACAGTACCTAGGCAAGGACTACTAGCCAGTCAGAAGCAGAGTATGAGGGCCCTGACAGTACCTAGGTAAGGAATACTAGCCAGTCCAAAGCAGAGTATGAGGGCATGTCCTGACAGTACCTAGGTAAGGACAACTATCCAGTCAGAAGCAGAGTATGAGAGCCCTGACAGTACCTAGGTAAGGACTAATAGCCAGTCAGAAGAAGAGTATGAGGGCATGTCCTGACAGTACCTAGGTAAGGACTACTAGCCCGTCAGGAGCAGTATATGAGGGCCCTGACAGTACCTAGGTAAGGACTACTAGCCAGTCAGAAGCACATAAAAACAATCCTTTTAAATTAAATAGCGTGTAGTTCAAACAATCATTGATTCATTTATATATATTTATTCATCTACCTTTATTTATCTACTTTTATTTATCTATCTTTATTTATCTTCCACCGCTGAGGGACGGCCCTCATCTGCAGGGTCAGCGAGTCAAAACACAAAGACATATAGTTTACTGTACTATTTACAGTACTATAGTGGATGTGTTGTGATTTCAACTGTAATACATAGACTAGTGTGATTTTTTTCTATCTGTCTCTGTCTTTCTGTTTGTCTTTTTGGTATTTTTCTGTCTTTTTGTCTGTCTTTCCTTCTATCTTTCCATCTGTCTCTATCTTTTTTGTCTTTCTTTCTGTCTCTGTCTTTCTACCAGTCTCTTTCTGTTGTTTTTTCTGTCTCTGTCTTTCTTTCTGTCTGTTTGTTGTTCTGTTGTTCTGTCTTTCTTTCCTTCTATCTCTGTCTTTCTGTCTTTCTGTCTCTTTCTTTCTCTGTTGTTCTGTCATTCATTCTGTCTGTTTGTCTTTCTTTATGTCATTCTGTCTGTCTTTTTTCTGTCGTTCTGTCTGTCTGTCTGTCTTTCTATCTGTCTCTGTCTTTCTGCTGGTACCCGTCTTTGTCCCTTTTGTTGACGTTTTTAGGCTTCCAGCGTTTTAGAAATTTTTTTGTCACTTTTCCCAATATTTTTGAAGATTTTCCTCCAACGTTTTGTCGCCTTGTTCCACATTTTCGATGCTTATTTTTCAACCTCTTACATTTCTGATATAAAAAACTTGGAAACGGGTCAAATCTGAGCCCAGGACAGCATGAGGGTTAAGGAAGTCCTGTAATTGGTTCCAGGAGTCGGGTGCACTCAAAATCAAACAAAAATCAAACCATTTCAGGTTAAGAAATAAAAAAGAGATGAGAATTAAGAAGAAAAATAAAATGATAATACAACATTCAAATAGAATTAAAAGAAATGTCAGTTAAACATTGATAAGCTTTTAATGTGCTGATTGGCTGCGTGTTCTTCTGTGTGACTTAACAAGGAAATGTAGTTTCTTTACAACAACAGTTACAGCGATTCTTATCAGAGATATTTCAGTTACCTGCATGTATCAAAGAAGCAGTTACACACAGAGAGACACACACACATATGCGCACGCAAGGACACACACATGCACAATCACAGACACACACACTCACACACAGAAGCGTGCGCACACACAGACACGCATAATCAGACACACACACACATAGACACATACGCACAGACACAGACACACACATATCCATGCAAGGACACACATTCACAAACACACACAGTAGTCCAGATCCAGAACATTTAGACCGTTGACCAAAACCTCAAACTGACAAACCTGCAGGTAGAAGAAACATTTAACACAGTGTAAGACAACTTACACCATGTGCCTTCCTTAACACAAGGCAGGGCTGTAGTCAAGACCGCCTTTGTCGAGTCCAAGACAAGTCCAAGACCAAGACTATTCGAGTCCAAGTCAAGACCGAGTCCAAAATGGTTCAAGTCCAAGTCCAGACCGAGTCCAAAAGGTTCGAGTCCAAGTCAAGACTGAGTCCAAGACAGGAAAAAAAGGTCTTATGCGTGACAGTATCAAGACAATCATTTTGGGTTTCACTTTTCCTCCAAAATTATTAGCAACATAATTAAGACACCTGGACTCGGTCGAGACCAAAAGCCCAAAAGCCATATCTGGCAAGACCAGTGGTCGAGACCAAGACAAGTCCGAGTCCAAATAATAGCGAGTACGAGACAAGTCGGAGACGAAAGAAAAACGGCCTTGAGTCCGGACTCGTCCAAGACCGGACTCGAGTACTACAGCCCTGACACTAGGAATAATAAAGGAGAATAATCCAATGAAGCTAAAAGGTCCTGATCAGGCGTCAGATTGGGGCTTTAACCCTCGTGTTGTCCTTGGGTCAAAATGGAAAACTTTTATCAATGTTTTTATCTTTTTCGTACGTCGTACAGAAACAATGTCTGGTCATCATTGGTTCCGGGAGAACAGAATGCAATTTAATTATTTCCTTTTTTCGTCTCATTTCAAGTGCAAAATATTTCCAGAGTTTGAACTGCAGATCACTTATTTTATCTTTTATCTATGTTGATGATTTATTATTGAAATGTTCCCACCATGAGTTTTGTTCCAAAGGTTTATCATTATAGACATTGTTTTATATAATCCTATACTGTCTTTCTACAGTCACCATGGAGACATTAAAACATATTTGTTGGATCAGTTTGTCTTCAGGATTTCAAAAGTCAGTGACACCATTAAGAAAAGATGTAATAAGACACTTTGATAATAATAAACAGGAAACAGCTGATTTGATGAATATGTCTTTATTATGTGGAAACACTGAAATAATATTGAGACGTTGCAACCAGCTGGTAAATGGTGGTCGATACACGTCAAATAAAAGACCCTTCCTTCCTTCCTTCCTTCCTTCCTTGCCTCCTTTGCATAATTCTTTCCTTCCCTACCTCCTTTACGTACTTCCTTCCTTCTTCCTTTTTTTCTTCCTTCCCTCTTATTTCCGTCTGTACCTCCTTACTTCCTTCCTTCCTTTTCATACTTCTTTCCTTCCCTCTTCTTTCCATCCCCACCTCCTTTCCATACTTCCTTTCTTACGTCTTCCTTCCTTCCTTCCATGTCTTTCCTTCCCTACCTCCTTTACTTCCATCCTTCCCTCTTCTTTCCTTACTTATACCTCCTTTGCATACTTCCATCCTCCCCTCTTCTCTCCTTCCCTACCTCCTTTACATCCTTCCTTTCTTACATCTTCTATCCTTCCTTAGAAATATTACAGTCCTTGAAATCCTGCAACCAGCTGGTAAATAGCGGCGTCGATACACGTCAAATAAAAGACAGACCCTTCCTTCCTTCCTTCCTTCCTTCTCTGCATGTCTTTCCTTTCCTACCTCTTTTACATACTTCCTTCCGCCCCTCTTCCTTCCTTCTTATTTCCTTCCCTACCTCCTTACTTCCTTCCCTCTTGTTTTTTACATACTTCCTTTCTTACGTCTTCCTTCCTTCCATGTCTTTCCTTCCCTACCTCCTTTACATTCTTCCTTTCTTACGTCTTCTATCCTTATATTCCAGTCCTTGAAATCCTGCAACCAGCTGGTAAACAGCGGCGTCGATACACGTCAGATAAAAGAAAGAGATAGTTGCAGCAGTGATGAAGTCCTCAAGTACAGAAACATGTGACTGACAATTGTGGGAAAATGTGACAAAATATTCTGAAAAATTGACAAAAATGTAAAAACAAGCTGTTAACGACTGAAAGAGGAGAAATAAAAGCCAGAGCTAGACGCAGAGTGAGAGCAGCGTCAGAGTCAAACCAGGAAATGTTAACACGACAGACTAAGGGGTTAACTAACTAACTGACTCCAAACGTTATAATCAACTACATAAACCAAGGTAGAGCCAAGCTGCTAATCCATGTTGTTATTATCTTTTATTCTAATAATCCTGTAGGACTACAGAGTCAGTACACATGACTTCTAACCAGATTGGGCACTATGAAGGGCAGAGGAACAATATCTCTGGAATCCAGGTTACTTAGCAACACACAATCAACAGCTGAGCCCATGTTGGAGAATTGGTCTGATTTAACAAAGCTGATCCCAACACTACCCACCCCCCTCCCCCCCGTCACCAGAGAGTTCAGATCATCTTTTTCTCACAGATCCAGTTCATGGTATCAGAATAATTTCTTTGTGTCCTTTTTCCTTGTTGATCGCAGCATGTTGCAGGGTACCAGTTACTGTCAGACAAATAAAATGTTCTTTTATCAAACAGCTGAAACTGCTGATTGTTTTTCATTTGAAATAAACTGTTTAATTTCACTTTAAATATTTATATTATCTGTTAATAATCACATTATTTCAATATCTCGTTTAAGATTAAGCTTTGTAAATCAATGTAACCTGTAACAGCTGCTGATGAAAGAATGAAACCTCTCTCTCTCTCTCTCTCTCTCTCTCTCTGTGTGGTGGTCCATCTGTCTGTCTCTTAGTGTAATGAAAACTTTTCAAATGTCTCACTTCTCTGTCAGTGTTGATCCATTTCCTTTCTCTTTGACTCCATTCACACCGTAGATCAACCTGTCTCTCTCTCTACCTGTCTGTCTACTATTTTACTAGTAAGCATCTTCCAATAAATTCCAATGGAATTATGAAAAAAAAAAACTTTAAAATATCTCACGTCTCTGTCACCGGTGATCCGTCCAACCATTTCCATTTCCATCCTCCTTGTGTCAATTCATACCGTAGACCAATCCAGGACTCTCCATTGTTACTCAGCTCAGAGACAAACTTCTAGAAGTGGACGAGAGACAACAATCATTTCTCTGTTCCCAGTTCAGCATTTCTGTTGTAGTAAAGTCATCTTGTGACTTCATCAGCCACAACAAACACAAGAGGGATCCTCGGTCCCCCCCACACTGAGGACTGGACCCAGCAGCAGGACAGGAACCACACATTAGTAACGGAGGAAAGAGAAGAAAGACATTTAGAATCAGCAGAGAAACAGAGAACATGAGGAAGTTCACCGTTAGAGCTCAACACAGCAACATTAACACAAACATTTTCATTTCTCTTCATATTTACATATTTCCATTAAATGTCTTTTTCTCTGAGATCATTTAGAAATAAACACACTCACCTGTTCCTTGTCGTCGTTAATGACGACCAGATCTGATCCTCTCTGCAGACAATCAGCTCTGCTGTCAAACCACTTCTTCTTCTCTTTAGATTTAAAGTACCAACTGCGTTCATATCTCGTCCATCCATCAGGACAAATCTTAAGAAGAACTTTTAAAGACAGATTTCACATAATTCAGTGTCAAAGTGATTAGACTTGGAGTTGAAACAGTTATAATACGTAACTACACAATCAAGGTCTATGATGTAAATGTGGATAATACAGGAGTTCACTGGTTTTAACTTTTTACCTTCAGTTCTGTTCTTCAGCTGCTTTACTTCATCCTGTAACTGACTGTAGTTTTTGCTCAGTTGGTCATATCTGATCTGCAGCAAAGTGCCTGAAAGATGAATATGAAAACATAACAAAGTTCATATTCAGGACATTAAACCAAAGTCTGTGTTTTGTTGAAAATGAGCCAAAGCTTGTATGAGGTGTCATTAGTCTGACTTTCCCAAAGTGAATATGTCTTTAGTCCAAGTGTCTCTCTTCATGTTTCCATTGACAGGGATTCCTTGCTGAGTGGTGGTATAAAGGAACCGTCCTGCTAGTCAAGGGTTGTGTTGATAAAGTTTCAGCTGAATGTTAACACAGAATGAAGACCCCCGTATGTCTTCCATTGGGATCGGGTTAGGAAGGGATCTCTTGTCAAGACGGGTATGGCTGCAGCCTGGAGCATCCCATGTCATGCGGTCCCGTCTCATGCCGAGGTGTGTCCAACGGTAAATTCAGAGGGTCAAAAATACGAAATCGCGAATAATTTTCCAGATGGAGTCACGGGTAAATTCGTGACCACGTTTGTTGCAATCAATTGAAAAACGTTAAAAACTGTTAAAGTAACAATTTTACCATAAATATAGTTTGCTCATTTCTGAATGTTATGATTGTGTTGTTCCATATTAACGTAGCTACATCGGATGAAACTTGCATCAGCGACGCACCCATTTCTGCCGATTAAGGGCAGGATTTGCTGAGGAGGGATAACAACGATCTGCACACAACAAGAAGAAGAATACAAAAATAAACATGTTACACTCTTTCAAAGACTCTTTAATTTTATATTCTATATTGTTTTCATACTTCACTGGGACATTGCTGCAAATACAGCTGCTTATCCTCATGGTGAGAGCATTGTATATGTATAGTTCTACTGGCGCTGCGGTTGTAGTTTTCTACTACCGTGGCCTCGGCCTTCAGGTCTCTGGGACCCGGGGCAGAATGCGGTTATAGTTTTCTACTACCGTGGCCTCGGCCTTCAGGTCTCTGGGACCCAGGGCAGAATGCGGTTGTAGTTTTCTACTACCGTGGCCTCGGCCTTCAGGTCTCTGGGACCCGTGGCAGAATGCGGTTGTAATTTTCTACTACTGTGGCTTTGGCCTTCAGATCTCTGGGACCAGTCCTGCATACGACTGCGTATCTCTGCTGCCACGGCCTTGGGCCAGAACGAGATTGTATTTCTCTTCCACTTCCGCGCCGGCGGTTTTATCGTATTTTGTGTTGTATTGTATGAAAAGGGAGAAAAAATTAAAAACAAAACCAAATGCTTGACCTCTGTCGGGAGAGAAATTCCTTCTATAACTGCAACTTGGATCAAAGTTGCAGTTATAGAAGTATTTTTTTAGTTTGCCTATAATGTGCATTTATTGTAGAGACGGACATATATTTTTAAATATTTAAAAAAACACCAAATATTTTATTCATTAGCAACATAGTTGACGCAAGCTTTTACTTTGAAAAGTAAGAGAAATATAGTATTTTATTCCGGATGCAGGCTTTTATTTTGAAAAGTAGAAAATCAGGATGGCAGAAGGTTTTTTTTAGTTTGCCTATAATCTGCATTTATTTTACAGACGGACATATATAAGTATATGTAAATATATATAAGCGTTTAATTCATCAGTATGATAGTCTGCATTTAACTTGTAGACATATTTTCAAAAGTATTTTATTTATTGGTATGATTGCCATTACTGTTTAGTTAAAAAAACACCAAAAATTGAAAGTATTTTATTCATTACCATGATAGTTGATGCAGCTTATTTTATTCCAGATGATAGTCTGCATTTATCTTGTCAACACAACCATAACATTCAGAAATGAGCAAACTATATTTATGGTAAAATTGTGACTTTAACAGTTTTTAACGTTTTTCAATTGTTTGCAACAAACGTGGTCACGAATTTACTCGTGACTCCATCTGGAAAATTATTCACGATTTTGTATTTTTGACCCTCTGAATTTACCGTTGGACACACCTCGGCATGAGACGGGACCTCATGAGACAGGACGCTCCAGGCTGCAGCCATACACTCTTGCTCTTGTGTGTTGAGCTCTCTGTTTTAGAGAGAGAGAGAACTCAGTGTGTATGTGAGTGAGAGAGAGAGAGAGAGAGAGAGAGAGAGAGAGAGCTCAGTGTGTATGTGTGTGTGTGAGTGAGAGAGAGTGAGGAAGCAGGCGTGTGGATGCGACCGGAGAGCTCAGTGTGTGTGTGAGAGAGAGAAAGAGCCAAACTCCTGTTTTAGTGCCTGTCTCTTTAAGACCCCTCCTGTAAAAGTCCAGTCTGCTCTGATTGGCTCATTTAAAAAATATGGCGCCACTATGCAGACGGTGGTTGTGAAGCCGTGGGCGGAGCTACTCAGAAAGGGGAAGTATATTCTAATGAGCCTGACTGTGACAGAGGAAGAGGAGTCAGATGGGAATAGCTTGTTGAATAGTCTTATTTCCCAGTTGGTGGGTTGGCAGCACTCCAGATGCCCAAATGTATATAAGAACTGGAAAAGTATGTTTTTATGACATGTCTCCTTTAAGATATGACAGTTTGTATTAAAACATAAATACTCACAGCGAATGAAGAGTGCAGCCAATATGAGAAGATAAAACCCTCCCAGAGTCACTGCAGCAGCTTTGAGACGCCTTCTGTTGTTGGCTGCAGGGTTGTTTTGAGTGTGTGGTCCTACGGAGACAAAATACATCAGAACAGGACTTATTATGTTTGTTTGCATTCAGTCATTTGGGAATTGGAATTATTAAACCCTTCAGATAAACTTTATAAAAGTATCTTAAAGTAAAGTTTCTATGTAAAAATGTGGAAGTAAACTTATCTTTGCAGAGCAGCATTCACACCTCGCAGAAACAGGAAGTGTTGCTGGCCTCGCCACTTATCTTAGAGGAAGGTTTAGGTGTGAAATTTAATGTTTGAGTGAAACAAACAACACACATGACAGACCATCTTCTTTACTGACACACAACCAGGGTCTGTGATATTTACCTGAAGTCCAGCTGGAAGGAATAAAGAATAAGCTCTGCTACATGCACAGCTAGTAACACACAGAGAGCAGATCAGAGATGCAGAACAGAGGAGAGGAGAAAGAAGATGAAGGGATGAGGGACCAATGTTGCAAGTCATCCATGTGTACTAGTTTATACATGTTTGTGTGTTTGTCTGTTTGTTAATGGCGTGAAGTGTTTGTGTGTGTCTGTGCTTATGTGCATTTTTCTGTCCTCTGGGTTGTGTTGGGTTGTGTGTCTGCCTGTAGGTGTGTTTGTGTGTCTGTGTTGGTGTGTGTGTGTCTTTGTCTGTGTTTTTGGTGTGTGTGCGTCTGTGCATGTATGTCTGTCATTGTGTGTTCATGGCTAGTTAGCTGAAGTGTTGTTGTTGTAACTGAACCTACAGTTATTTCTCTTGTGGCTCTTTTGGTTAGTTACAGCTTCAGGTGCATTACCACCACCATCTGGACTGGAGACGGCACTTCTTGTTGACGTTAGAAGTATTTTCAAACTAAACAAGACTAGCTCGCCCCTCCCTCCTCCTCATCCCTCCCCCTCCCTTCTGTGCTTCTTGACACTAATTCCCCCCCGTCAACCCACACCCCCAAATCCTTGTAGTTGGTTATTGGCTGGAACGTTGGAGCTCATTTTGTGTATGCTTCGTGGTGCAGGTGGGTGCAGTTTGTTTTTGTTGGCATTTGTAGATCATGGGCTGTCTACAGATGTCTTACAGTGTGTTCTGGGGACAGGCAGCTAGCAGATAGTGAGGAGATGTTTTTTACAGTGTGTTCTGGGGACAGGCAGCTAGCAGATAGTGAGGAGATGTTTGCTGTAGCACCTTTAAGGGAAATAATTTTATCACAGAAAAGCCGAATACAGATATTTGGTCAGGTGTCTTTGTCGTTGTTATTGACGCTAAATGTCTCTGCAAAAGATCTCCTTACGTCTCCTTTACTGACACATAACACGCGCTTGGTCGTCTCCCTTAGCATCACATAACACGCACTAGGTCGTCTCCTTTAGCATCATACTTCACTCACTTGGTCAGGACTATTGGCGTCCCTGTTGACACATGTGGACACCTGGGTGAAAGTCCTGTGTTTGACCAATCTCTCCCCCGACCAACCTCCCTACAGGGAATTTCCCCCTTACATACTACTCGCTAAACCTCGTCTAGATGCTGCCCTCCCTGGTACGTTCTAAACACACACCGAAGGGCGCCTTTTCTGGCCGCAGACGCTGCAGCAGAAGGCCGTGTCCGGGTGGAAGCGCAGATGGAGCTTCAGGCTCGCCGTGTGCTCCAGGCGCTTCCCGCACAGGCCGCAGTCTCTCACGTGCACCGAATCGTGCGTGGTCAGGTGACTGATGCTCTTGAAGTACTTGCTGCCAACTTGGCAGCTAAACGGCGGCTGAGTCTGGCGTGAAGGAACGGCGGAGCTCTGCACCTTCCCGCCCGAAGAACTCTGTACTTGAGTTTCTTCCGTCTCCGGTCCTGCCGCCTCTCCCCCGTTTCCGCTGTCTTCCGTGTCAGATGAATTGGCGAATTGCTGCCCGTCGCTCGCTACTTCTGAACAGACAACTGGATCCAAGCCGCTCATTGGTTCAGAAACTCCGCAGCCTTCCAAGTGGCGATGACGGCGTCTATTGGAAATTATTGATTATTGCACCTTATCCATTAATCTTTGCAGCTCTACTTTTAACTGTTTTTAAGTAAGTATGTAAAGAGGGAAGGAACGAAGAAATTAAGTACGTATTGGGGAAAGAGGTTTGAAGTTAAGGATAGAAGGATAGAAAGTAGAGGAAAGGATGGAAGGATGAAAAGGAAGAATGAAAAAGGGAAAGAAGAAAAGAAGTCGTAGGAAAGAGAGAACAACAAAATGTAAAGTTGAAGACAACACAAAGGTTAAAAACATCAAATTACATTACATGACATCCTTTTTTAAGATTCAACGCCAATTCTTTTATATTTTGGATTTGAACTAGAACACAGAGTCACACACACAGAGCTCTCCGGTCGCTTCTGCTTCCTTTTTCTCTGTCTGTCTGTCTCTCACACACAAAGTGAGCACACACACACACTTTTTTTCAAGAGAATTGCAGGCACAACAGCAGAGATGAGTGATATGTCAGGTCATGGACACACACAGAGAGGTGCATAGACACACACACAGACACACACACACACCAATGTACAAACACACGCACAGACACGGTCACTCACAAGCACACTGACATGTTGTGCTGACACACACACACTCAAAAAGACACACAGAGTCTCACACACACACAAATGCAAAGACACACACACACACACACAAAAACAAACAAACAGAGACACACAATCACAGACACAGTCACACACATGCACTCCAACAGACACACTTACCCCGACAGACACACACACCACAAAAGACACAAACACCCCGACAGACACCCCCCCACACACACACAAACACATACACACAAACAGTCACACGTAGATACAGACACACACGCATTACTTATATTTCATATTTTACATTTTCTTCCATGTTATATTACTTCTTGACACTGTAAAGGGGTTTCTTCAATCTCGTTTTGATAATGACAAAGGGTCAGAATTGACAACAGGAGGATTAACAAGTATAAACAACAATCATCCATACATTACTTTAGTTTATTTAACAAAAAAAAATTTAAAAAGGTTTGTGATCATAGTCCTGATCCCAGTGATCCGAGGTACCCAGTAAACTAAGATGTGAACCTGCTGGCCAACAGGCCCAATGCTGTCTTCATACAGACACGTGTGCTGCCCCCTCCTGGTACAACTAAGAACTGCACGGCCTGTTTCTTATCACATGAAGCTGGAACACCTTGGATGTTGTTATTAAAGCCTCATATTCTGCTCATCTTCAGCTTCATAATAGTATTTAGACGTTATATCAGAATAGGTGCACATGGTTTCATTTACAGGAAACACCATGTTGTTGTTGTGGTGACGGAAAGAGAGCTGAGCTCTCGATCTACCGGTCAGTGTTCGTTCCTTCCCTCACCGATGGTCATGAAGGCTGGGTCAGGACCGAAAGAACCAGATCCAGGGTACAAGCGGCCAAAATGGGTTTCCTCAGGAGGAGGGGGGGCATCTCCCTTAGAGATCGGGTGAGAAGCTCAGCCCTCTGAGAGGAGCTCGGAGTAGAGCCGCTGCTCCTTCACGTCGAAAGGAGCCTGTTGAGGTGGTTCGGGCATCTGGTGAGGATGCCTCCTGGGGGGCCCCCCTAGGAAGGTGGTCCAGGCACGTCCAGCTGGGAGGAGGCCTCGGGGAAGACCCAGGACTAGGTGGAGGGACATCCAGCTAGGAGGAGGAGGTCTCGGGGAAGACCCAGGACTAGGTGGAGGGACGTCCGGCTGGGAGGAGGCATCAAGGAAGACCCAGGACTAGGTGGAGGTATGTCCGGCTGGGAGCAGGCCCAACAACACTGATTGATTAAAAAGTGTCAACAAAAGTGTTGATTTTCAATATTGACAGGAAGACAACACAAGGGTTAAAAGATTTTAGTCTGGTGTTGAGGTGTAACGCTCATCCCGCTCGTCCTTTCCAGGTTAACACCACCAATCAGACCGGTCGTTGAGTCCGACTGCCCGCCTTCCGATTCAACATGTCACATCGGCCCAAATGACGGCCGACGGCTCCTCCGACCGACAACAGCACAGAACACACCGAACAGATCTGAGTCCCTGACCTCTCCAGCCGACTTGGTAAGCAGCGTTAACTAATAAAAGTTAAAAAACACGGCAAATGTACAAACAGAGCTCAGTCCGATAGCCAAAAGGGCAAAAATCAGGCAGAGTTCAGTACACGGGTTATCAGGTAAAAACACAGGCAGCAGTACAGGGTCCAGTCAAAATCACTAGTCCTAAAAAAGGTCTAGGTCAAAAACGGTAAATCCAAAAGTGACAACAGGTGTGGGAGAGAGGCAACAGGTGAGGGACAGAGGCAACAGGTGTGGGAGAGTGGCAACAGGTGAGGGACAGAGGCAACAGGTGTGGGAGAGAGGCAACAGGTGTGGGAGAGGGGTAACAGGTGAGGGAGAGAGGCAACAGGTGAGGGAGAGGGGCAACAGGTGTGGGAGAGAGGCAACAGGTGTGGGAGAGGGGTAACAGGTGTGGGAGAGTAGCGACAGGTGTGGGAGAGGGGTAACAGGTGTGGGAGAGTGGCAACAGGTGTGGGAGAGGGGTAACAGGTGAGGGAGAGGGGCAACAGGTGTGGCAGTTCAAGCGCTGATGATGACACCTCCCTTGTAGTCAACCAGGAGACAGAATAGATGTAAAACCCGGACCGGAGTCCAGGATCAGCAGAAGTCAGGTCACAGGCCAAGAAGAGGGGGTTCTGGGCCAAGCTGTGACCCCCAGACACAGAATGTTGATGTCTTTAACCCGCTTGTTGTCGTTGTCATTTACAAAAACTTTCTATATCCGAACTATGATGAAAGAATGTTGGAAAAAGCTACAACAACACAAGGAACAAAATGGACACAAATTTAAAAAAGTGACTAAAAAGCTGTTTTAAAGGTGACAAAAACTTGTTAAAAAGTCACAAAAAATTGGAAAGAAGTGAAAAAACATTTGAAAAAGTGACAAAAACTTAAAAAAGGTAGAAAAAGACAAAAACATTTAAAAATGTGTATTAGGTTATGCAAATGCTAATGGCTAGTTATCTGAAGTGTAGATGTAACTGAACCTACAGTTATTTCTCTTGTGGCTCTTTTTGTCAGTTACAGATTCAGGTGCATTACCACCCCCATCAGGACTGGAGTAGTCCTGACTCTCATTTGAGAGTTTGTAGCTCTGGAGAACTGACTATAATCATTTAAGAGTAGGCTTAAGACTTTCCTCTTTGATAAAGCTTATAGTTGGAGCTGGCTCAGGAGAGTCCTGAACCATCCCTTAGTTACGCCGCCATAGGCCTAGACTGCTGGGGGATTTCCCATGATGCACTGAGCACCTCTCTCCTCCTCCTTCTCTCCTTCTGTATGCAACCTCATCCCATTAATGCATGTTACTAACTCAACTTCTTCTCTTTCCCAGAGTCTCTCTCGCCCTCTCCTCTCATTGCTTCCTGCAGGTGTTTCTGGTTCTGGATCTGTGGTTGGAGTCACCTGCTGCCTCCATGTTCCTGCTCGACACCCTCTGCTACAATTCCCCATGTCTCTCTCTCTCTCTGTCTCTCTGTCTTTTTCTTCTCTCTCTCTTTAATCAAGATATGAGACGTTAGAAATGATGAGTGTAACTGAGACGTTGGTTAAGATTTGGGAAATATCCTCATCAATGTGAAGCCACCAGAGTGGTTTGGTTTAGAGGAGGGTTGTGTACCGAACTCAGAACTTTTTATGGTAAATTAGGTAAAACTAAAGACCGATTCATGTTGCAGTACCTTAGAGCCGCGGTTCTCAAAGTTTTTCAATAATGTCCCCATTTGAAGTGTTTTTAAGCCACGTACCCCTGACCAGCGATGGATTGACCAGACAGCAGCCATGTACCTGAAAACATGTAAATGCTGATGAGAAAAGGCAACAGAAACTTTAAAAGAAAATGTAAA
>JABXJD010000574.1:165000-185000 GCA_013375575.1 Percina caprodes | reverse complement strand
GATCAGCGTGATGCTCTTCCTCCTCTAAGATCTCCACCTGACTCTCCTCTTCCTCTCCGCTGGTCTCTTGGACGTTTCTGTTATATCTCACATTCAGGCTCAAACGTGGAGCAGCGACAGCGTCTGCAGACATCTTGACCAACTGAAAAACTGAACTGAACGTCTTCTCCGTCTCACTGTCTGTCTTTAAGTTGGTCACGCCTTTAACACAGGAAGTGGCTGCAGCACGAACCAATGAGACAGATGCAGAAAAAACCCTTATACATGTGTTATTGTTGGACAAACAGTCCCACTTAACATGAATTATCACTCATATTTAGGCATTCAGTCGTTTGGGAATTGGAATTATTAAACCCTTCAGATAAACTTTATAAAAGTATCTTAAAGTAAAGTTTCTATGTAAAAATGAGGAAATAATCTTATCTTTGCAGAGCAGCATTCACACCTCGCAGAAACAGAAAGTGTTGCTGGCTTCGCCACTTATCTTAGAGGAGGGTTTAGGTGTGAAATTTAATGTTTGAGTGAAACAAACAACACACATGACAGACCATCTTCTTTACTGACACACAACCAGGGTCTGTGATATTTACCTGAAGTCCAGCTGGAAGGAATAAAGAATAAGCTCTGCTACATGCACAGCTAGTAACACACAGAGAGCAGATCAGAGATGCAGAACAGAGGAGAGGAGAAAGAAGATGAAGGGATGAGGGATCAATGTTGCAAGTCTTCCATGTGTAATAGTTTATGCATGTGTGTGTTTGTTTGTTTGTGTGTTAATGGCATGAAGTGTTTGTGTGTGTGTGTGTGCATCTGTCCTTGTGAAGGGTGTTTGTGTGCGTTTATGTGTCCTCTGGGTTGTGTCGGGGTGTGTGTTTGTGTGTGTCTGTGTGTGTCTGTTAGTGTGTGTTAATGGGTAGTTACACACACACACTCACACACACACAAAACAATAACCATAACAATATTTTTTACATAATTTATCATTTCTAGAGGTGGATTTTAACTTGATGATCCTCCAAAAACCTTTTTTCCATCCGTCATAAACACAGCTGAGAAAACAAATTCGATCCCCAGAATATTTTTGTTCTTCCACTAAAAAAGCCCAAAATGAATAAAAAGGTTTGTGCTCATAGTCCTGATCCCAGTGCTCATAGTCCTGATCCCAGTGCTCATAGTCCTGATCCCAGTGCTCATAGTCCTGATCCCAGTGATCATAGTCCTGATCCCAGTGCTCATAGTCCTGATCCCAGTGCTCATAGTCCTGATCCCAGTGCTCATAGTCCTGATCCCAGTGATCATAGTCCTGATCCTAGTGCTCATAGTCCTGATCCCAGTGATCCGAGGTACCCAGTAAACTAAGATGTGAACCTGCTGGCCAACAGGTCCAATGCTGTCTTCATACACACGCGTGTGCTGCCCCCTCCTGGTACAACTAAGACCTGCACGGCCTGTTTCTTATCACATGAAGCTGGAACAACTTGATGTTGTTATTAAAGCCTCATATTCTGCTCATCTTCAGCTTCATAATAGTATTTAGACCAGGGGTCCCCAAACTACGGCCCACGTGCGCACACGGCCCGCCTTCAAATTTGACCCGGCCCCTGAACAATACCAGAGACGGAAAAAATGCTACTACGACCTCACTTTGCCCCAGCACGTTTTTACCCTTATGGTCACCCATACCCCAGTCATAGAACGTGAACGTGACCCCCACCCCAGAACGGAATAATGGCAAAAAGGTTGGGTAAGAGAAAAATTTATTCAGAATGCAGGGTATTTAACCCCAGTGGACGCACGATTATTTGTTTGTTCAATTCAAAGAAAAGGCTGTTTGTCTCGTCTGTCAAGAGACGGTGGCGGTATTCAAAGAATACAACCTGCGCCCACATTATGAATCCCGTCACAAAGACAAGTATGCTAGCTTGCAAGGCCAAATGCAAGCAGAAAAAATCTCAAAGCTAAAAACTGGACTGTTAGGTCAGCAGACTACATTTGTACGGCAAACTCAGCTGAACCAAGCATCAGTTCGGGCCAGCTTCCATGTTGCTCAGCTGATAGCAAGCTGCGGTAAACCTTTCACTGAAGGAGAGTTTGTCGAGAAATGTTTGAATGTTGTCGTGGAGGAGGTCTGTCCTGAGAAGAAAGACGTCTTTAATGCCGTGAGTCTGTCGGCAAGTACAATTACCAGACTCGTTGAAGAAATTGGGGGTAATGTGTATGCCCAGCTGCAGCAGAAGACTAAAGATTTTGACTTTTTTTCATTAGCACTGGATGAGAGCACGGACTTGCAGGACAACGCGGAGCGTCTTATTTTTATTCGTGGAGTTACCGCAAACTTTGAGATGTGCGAGGAGCTGGCAGCCCTACAAAGCCTGAAAGGCACTACGACTGGGGAGGTGATTTTCGACAAAGTATGTCAAACCATGCAACAGTTGGATCTGGACTGGGCAAAGCTTGCCAGCATCACGACTGACAGGGCCCCTAGTATGGTGGGCGCGTCTTGGGGTTTGATAGGGCGCATGAACCGGGAGATGGAAGAACGGGTCTCACCGCCCCGCTACAAGTACACTGCCTAATTCACCAGCAAGCGCTGTGCTGCAAAGTGTTGAAGTGGGATTCTGTCATGAAGGTTGTGGTATCGTGCATAAACTTCATCAGAGCAAATGGACTTAAACACAGGCAGTTCCACCAATTCCTGTCTGAACTGGAGTCTGCGTACGGAGATGTGCTGTACTACACAGAGATCCGATGGTTGAGCCGCGGCAAAGTTTTGCTACTTGAAATTAACGCATTTGTTCAGTCAAAAGGCAAAACAGTCCCAGAGCTGATCAACCCAGCATGGAAATGGCACCTCTCATTTTTAACAGACGTGACAGAAATGCTGAACGACCTTAACTTCCAGCTACAAGGAACGGGAAACTCATTTGCATTTGAGGTGAAACTAGCGCTGGTTTTGGAACAAGTGAAAAAGCACAACTTCACCCATCTCCCTGCTACCCAAAGCTTTTCTGCAGAGAAGCCAGCTGTCGCGTTCCCAGGTGAAAAGTGTGTGGAAGCACTGCTTGCTTTGTGGTTTTCAGAGGGAAGTTGATGAGAGAGAGCCTACAGTGGTGTCTACTGGGCTAGCCTATGGAACCTACAAAACTGGATTATAAGGAAAGAACACAAGAACTTTGAGAGACATTTCAGATTCTGCTCTGACAAGTGAATTTGAACTTTTACCTAGGATTGTGCACGGCACAGCATAACTTTCTTTCTGTGAAGAACCCAGAGAGGGCTATTTGATTTTTATTGATTTCATAAATAGTGTTATTAGCCTATATATTTTCTGCATTATTTTATTCTGTGAAGAACCCAGAGAGGGTTATTTGATCTCAGAAAGGGTTATTAATATTTGGATATGTGTGGTGCGCTGGAGTGTCAGCATGTTTTCTGGAAAACAATAAATGATTACATTTAGGGTCCCCTGCGATGGTCACACTTTTTCTGTTAGAAACTGACCCTGGCCCCCCATCAGAGAAGGGAAAAGTTATGTGGCCCTCACTGGAAAAAGTTTGGGGACCCCTGATTTAGACGTTATATCAGAATAGGTGCACATGGTTTCATTTACAGAAAACACCATGTTGTTGTTGTGCTGCACATTGCTGCAGCTTCTCTTTTCACTGTTTCAGATTCATGTTAAATCAATGTTGCCATGTTGCGGTACCTTAAGGCGCCGACACACCAAACTGGTTATTGGTCATCGGACAGAAGCTCTGTCTCCATCCACACGTTCTTATCTGAATTAAGTGATATCGGATAAAAATGTCTTCTGGAAACAGTCAAATTTGATTGAATTTTATAGTGCGGTTAACGTTCCACTTCCTCTGAGACAGACGTCCTCTATGCCCTGCAGTCAGACTGACAGGCTGCAGGTTGGAGGGCAAGGCAACTTTATTTCTAGAACACATTTCAACAATTCAAAAAGCTTTACATCAAACATTAAAGAGCAATTAAAGACTTTCATGAAAGGAAAACAGGCTCAAATAACAAAAAGATACAAATACAATAGTTAGGTTAAGGTTACAGCGCAGCGTTAAAATAATAATAATGATGATTTAATTGGTTGTGGGGACGGGTTTGGGAGGGAGATGGAGGTGGGGGGGGGGTTATTTCTAAGGAACAACTTCTTACTAACTGACTCCAAACGTTATAATCAACTACATAAACCAAGGTAGAGCCAAGCTGCTAATCCATGTTGTTATTATCTTTTATTCTAATAATCCTGTAGGACTACAGAGTCAGTACACATGACTTCTAACCAGATTGGGCACTATGAAGGGCAGAGGAACAATATCTCTGGAATCCAGGTTACTTAGCAACACACAATCAACAGCTGAGCCCATGTTAGAGAATTGGTCTGATTTAACAAAGCTGATCCCAACACTACCCCCTCTGTCATCAGAGAGTTCAGATCATCTATTTCTCACAGATCCAGGTCTTAGTATCAGTATAATAACTCTGTATCCATTTTCCTTGTTGATCGCAGCATGCTACAGCGTACCAGTGTCTGTCATAGCGAGGCAGTCCTGGTCCCCAGAACCTGTCAGACAAATAAAATGTTCTTTTATCAAACAGCTGAAACTGCTGATTGTTTTTCATTTGAAATAAACTGTTTAATTTCACTTTAAATATTCATATTATCTGTTAATAATCACATTCTTTCAATATCTCGTTTAAGATTAAGCTTTATAAATCAATGTAACCTGTAACAGCTGCTAATGAAAGAATGAAACCTCTCTCTCTCATTCTACTAGTAAGCATCTTCCAATAAAAAGTGACTTTGATGGAATTATGATGAAAACCAAAAACTTTTAAAATGTCTCACGTTACTGTCAGCAGTGATCCGTCCATCCATTCCCATCCTTCTTGTATCCATGTCCCTTCTGCTTGTCTCCATACAGAACGTAGACCAGTCCAGGACTCTCCTCCGTTACTCAGCTCAGAGACAAACTTCTAGAAGTGGACGAGAGACAACAATCATTTCTCTGTTCCCAGTTCAGCATTTCTGTTGTAGTAAAGTCATCTTGTGACTTCATCAGCCACAACAAACACAAGAGGGATCCTCGGTCCCCCCCACACTGAGGACTGGACCCAGCAGCAGGACAGGAACCACACATTAGTAACGGAGGAAAGAGAAGAAAGACATTTAGAACCAGCAGAGAAACAGAGAACATGAGGAAGTTCACCGTTAGAGCTCAACACAGCAACATTAACACAAACATTTTCATTTCTCTTCATATTTACATATTTCCATTAAATGTCTTTTTCTCTAAGATCACTCACTCAGAAACAAACACACTCACCTGTTCCTCTTCGTTGTCAATGACGACCAGGTATGATTCTCTCTGCTGACAGTCATTGCTGCTGTCATACCAATTCTTCTTCTCTTTAAATTTAAAGTAACAGCTGGCTCCAGATCTCGTCCATCCATCAGGACAACACTTCTCTTAATGACAGACAAATGTGGAGGGAATAAGACGTGTTAATAGTTCTAATTAACAGCTGACGATCTTTATTGTCTCGGCCACGTTTCTGTTTCATGTTTATTCTGTTAATAATTAGTAAATAGTTTCTCTCAGGTTTCATATCTCAGCTGACTGTCTCTGAAATTATTACGTCATCAGTGATAAAGTTCACCAGCTATCAAGCTGGAAAACAGCTTTAAAAACAACGATCCTCGGTCAGTGTGGAGAGGCCTGCAGACTCTCATTAACTACAGGAGACCATCCCCCAACACTGCTGGTCCTCAACACCTGGCTGACGAGCTGAACAGCTTTTACTGTAGGTTTGAAAAGACCACAGTCACACCCCTCCCCCACACCAACTCATCAACTCTCACTTCAATCAGGCCCACCTGAAGGACATCACAGTCCCCTTGCTGGACCCCCTGCAGTTTGCCTACTGCGCTAAAAGGTCGGTGGATGATGCAGTCAGCTTGGGACTGCATTACATACTGCAACACCTCGACTCTCCTGGGGCTTACGCAAGGATCCTGTTCGTGGACTTCAGCTCAGCGTTCAACACCATCATCCCAGACATCCTCAGCACCAAACTCTCCCAGCTCACTGTGCCAGCCTCCACCTTTCAGTGGGTCACAAGGAGGCAGCAGGTGAGGCTGGGGAACATCACATCCAGCACACGGACTATTAGCACTGGCGCCCCCCAGGGGTGTGTGCTCTCCCCACTGCTTTTCTCCCTCTACACCAATGACTGCACCTCAAGAGATTCATCTGTTAAACTCCTGAAGTTTGCTGACGACACAACGGTCATCGGCCTTATCCGGGACGGTGATGAGTCGGCCTACAGACGGGAGGTTGATCAGCTGGCTCTCTGGTGCAGTCAGAAAAACCTTGTGCTTAACTCGCTCAAGACTGTGGAGATGATTGTGGACCTCAGGAAGAGACCCCCCACTCTTCCCCCCATCACCATACTCAACAGCCCTGTGTCTGCTGTGGAATTGAGGACCTGAAGTGGGAGCCCAACACATCACCATCATCAGAAAGGCCCAGCAGAGGCTGTACTTCCTGCACCAGCTCAGGAAGCTCAACCTGCCTAAGGAGCTGCTGGTCCACTTCTACACAGCCATCGTCCAGTCTGTCCTCTGCACGTCCATCACTGTCTGGTTTGGATCTGCCACCAAAAAGGACCGGAGCAGACTACAACGGAGAGTTAGGACAGCAGAAAAGATCATCGGTGCCAACCTGCCCTCCGTCCATGACTTATACACATCCAGAGTCAGGAAACGGGCAGGAACCATCACTGCAGACCCATCTCACCCCGGACACAACCTGGTCCAGCTTCTCCCCTCTGGGGGGCGCTACAGAGCACTGTTCGCCAAAACCAACAGATTCAGGAACAGTTTTTTTCCCACAAGCCATTTCTCTGATGAACAGCTGACTACTGACCCACAGTGTCAGGTTCTGTTCTAGTCAATAACCCAGTAATCACTGTCTCTACAACACCTGGTTACTGGTTCCACTTATTATTCCACTTATTTAGTATTATTCATCATTCCCATTCTCATATCTCACTTATTATTTATTATTTACTATTTACTCATCATTCCCATTCTCACATCTCTCTTATTTGTTATTTATTCATCATCTCATTTCCTATTTTTAGAACTGTCCATAATGTTCATACTGTTCATATAATAACATAATACTATTTATTCCAGTATCTTTGCACTATGCTCCATATTTAAATATTTGTTCTGTTTAGAGTATGTATATATTGTGTATATATTAGTGTGTATATTTTTGTTTTTGGTTGTTTTTGTTTTTGTATGTAAGCACAATGTGAGCGAACCATGCTCCAAAAAAAAATTCTTTGTATGTGTCCTCATACCTGGCAATAAAGCTGATTCTGATTCTGATTCTGATTAAACAGTTACCATCAAAACTAAAGGCCCAGTCCATCCATATAATGGTAATGTGGATAATACAGGAGTTCACTGGTTTTAATATTTTACCTTCAGTTCTGTTCTTCAGCTGCTTTACTTCATCCTGTAACTGACTGTTGTTGTTGCTCAGTTGGTCGTATCTGATCTACAGCAAAGTGACTGAAAGATGAATATGAAAACATAACAAAGTTAAAAAAGACCAACAACACCAAATCATTCTGCTTCAAACTAAAGACAAATATTCAGGACATTGTGTTTTGTTGAAAATGAGCCAAAGCTTGTATGAGGTGTCATTAGTCTGACTTTCCCAAAGTGAATATGTCTTTAGTCCAAGTGTCTCTCTTCATGTTTCCACTGACAGGGTTTCCTTGCTGAGTGGTGGTATAAAGGGACCGTCCTGCTAGTCAAGGGTTGTGTTGATAAAGTTTCAGCTGAATGTTAACACAGAATGAAGACCCCCGTATGTCTTCCATTGGGATCGGGTTAGGAAGGGATCTCTTGTGTGTTGAGCTCTCTGGTTTAGAGAGAGAGAGAGAGAGAGAGAGAGAGAGAGAGAGAGAGAGAGAGAGAGAGAGAGTGTGTGTGTTGAAAGTGGGCAGAGAGAGAGACAGAGAAAGAGGAAGCAGACGTGTAGATGAGACCGGAGAGCTTAGTGTGTGAGAGAGAGAGAGAGAGAGAGAGACACACACACACACACACACACACACACACACACACACACACCTGTAAAGTTGTCATGTTGATGCTGATATAATGAGTTCTGTTCTTGTTGTTATGATTGTTGATGTAAATGTGATCAATGTCTCCCTGTTTATGTGCTTTAGCAATACTGTATGTCACTATGGTCATGCTAATAAAGCTTCTTTGAATTGAATTGAATTGAGAGAGAGAGATCTCAGTGTGAGTTAGAGAGAGAGAGAGAGAGAGAGAGCTCAGTGTGTGTGTGTGTTGAAAGTGGGCAGAAGAGAGAGGGGAAGAGGAAGCAGACGTGTAGATGCCAATTAAGGTCATCAGCTGGTCAGTCGGAGCATCTCTACAATCAGCGTCTATGATGTAAATGTGGATAATACAGGAGTTCACTGGTTTTAACTTTTTACCTTCAGTTCTGTTCTTCAGCTGCTTTACTTCATCCTGTAACTGACTGTAGTTGTTGCTCAGTTGGTCGTATCTGGTCTGCAGCAAAGTGACTGAAATATAAGATGAGGTTATCCTTCATTTAGGACAAAAATAACAGTTACATAAAGAAAGGTAAACAATCATCTAAAATGAGAATTGGAAGCTACAAAAGAGCAAATATGCTAAATAAATAAATATCTTTCTTTCCTCTGTTACGTTTCCCTTTCAGGAAGATTACTCTGTGAATAATTTGAATATCAACTCAGGTTTTTAGGTTTGTAAGTGACCGATTCTAACAGAAATATTCACATCATCAGCAAAACAGTTGAATAGCATGAAAGAGTTATAATACGTAACTACACAGTCAAGGTCTATAATGTAAATGTGTATAATACAGGAGTTTACTGGTTTTAACTTTTTACCTTCAGTTCTGTTCTTCAGCTGCTTTACTTCATCTTGTAACTGGCTGTGATTTACACTCAGTGTTTCGTAGCTGCTCTGTAACTCACTGTGGTTGACGGAGACATCTTGAGATGAACGGCCATAGATACAAGTAAGACACCATGAGATTATTATATAATAATATTATGTTCATTATTTATTTATTAGTGGTTTTTATCTTTTCTCACCTTCAGTTCTGTCCTTCAGCTGCTTTACTTCATCCTGTAACTGGCTGTGATTTAAACTCAGTGTTTCGTAGCTGCTCTGTAACTCATTGTAGTTGACGGAGACATCTTGAGATGAACAGCCATAGATCCAAGTAAGACACCATGAGATTATTATATAATAATATTATGTTCATTATTTATTTATTACTGGTTTTTAACTTTTCTCACCTTCAGTTCTGTCCTTCAGCTGCTTTAATCCATCCTGTAACTGGCTGTGATTCACACTCAGTGTTTCGTAGCTGCTCTGTAACTGACTGTAGTTGACGGAGACATCTTGAGATAAACAGCCATAGATACAAGAAAGACATCATGAGATTATTTATGCTTCATATGCAGTGTGAAATTATTGTGATTTGATACCATTCTTACCTAAAACCTTCCCCTGGAGCTGACTGTAGTTGTTGCTCAGTTGGTTGTATCGGGACTGCAGGAAAATGCCTGAAACATAAGATAAGGTGAGCCTTTGTTGATCCCCAGAGGGTGAAATGCTTCAGTGGCACAGTTACATAAAAATTGCAAAAAATAAAACAAGAATTATTTAAACTTTGAAACAATTAAGGAGCAAATAGACTAAATATATATATATATATATATATATATATATATATATATATATATATATATATATATATATATATATATATTAAAACCACAACAAAATAAGAAACATACCAACAACACCAAATCATTCTGCTTTAACCCTCAGGAACCGAAAGAATCGTATACAAGCAAAAACGGCACCTCTGATTCATATTTTCATCATTTAATAACCATAAAAGACAGAAACTTACTGATTTTTGCATCTAAAAGCTAACGAGCTAGCGGTCACAGAGGTCTCTTCGGGGTCTAGCTAGCCTCTACAGGTGATTTTCTATCCAGCCTGGAACTTGTGTCTTTTTCGGGGTCGATGAGCATTAAATCCAAATTGATACATCCAAGATTTATACCATACTATTATACCATAAGTCATCACGTTTTCGCTCATTTCTGCCGCTAGCGCCGTGCTACCGCTCTGTACATCCTTTGTTGACGGATGTGACGTGGCATGAAACGTCACACACATACCTTATATGGGCTTCCTAGCAAGAGCAAAGAGTAAGTTATCCCTCCACGATAGACCACGGTAGTCTAGTGTGATCAAAGAGTATACAGTAGTGAGATAGTTATCTCCAGGTCAGAAAAGATGATCTGGTACGGTATGAGTTATAATGTTTGTGATGTTTATTTTTGCATATAGGAGAACTGTTTTCGACAACACAAAAGCTTGTGCAGCATTGCTGTGGGTGTAATATCAATAAATATGACATTATTATGTTGATTATTGGCATAAGTAAATGTCATGAGGACAAAAGCGTCTGGACTTTCTTTGAGAAAAGGTATGTATTTTGTCAACTGTATAAGTTATGATTATTTCTTCACAGTGTGACTCCCAAGACATATGAGAAGTGTTTTCGAGGAGATAGGCTTAGCTTGTACTGTTCTGTCTGTGATATCAATACATATCTGGAAGATTCATGTTCTATGTGTCTGTTTTTGTCTTTAAGGTCCTACAAACATTTTTAACATTCAAGTGACCTCACTGCAGCACAGATATTCTAATAGGTTGTCCTGAAAAAAATGGTCATATCTTGACTGTAGACAACAGGGTTGATGTTTTACAAGCTTTTTTAGAAAATAAAACCAGACAGACAATAAACTGTAAAAAGGACCTTATGTTTCTGAGGGTTAAGACGCCTCCTGTAAAAGCCCAGTCTGAAAATCTCACAGTTGGTGGGTTGGTAGCACTCCAGATGCCCAAATGTATATATGAACTGGAAAAGTATGTTTTTATGACATGTCTCCTTTAAGATATGACAGTTGGTATTAAAACATAAATACTCACAGCAAATGAAGAGTCCAACCAAAATCAGAAGAAAAATCCCTCCCAGAGTCACTGCAGCAGCTTTGAGACGCCTTCTGTTGTTGGCTGCAGGGTTGTTTTGAGTGTGTGGTCCTACGGAGACAAAATACATCAGAACAGGACTTATTATGTTTGTTTGAAGAAATATTATTCAGTATGTAATTGTTCTAAAGCCACACGTAAACTGAGATGAACTTCCTCTTTACACCAATCATCATTTCAGACTTACCGGCTCTTTGTGGCCCGAGATCAGCGTGATGCTCTTCCTCCTCTAGGATCTCCATCTGACTCTCCTCTTCCTCTCCGCTGGTCTCTTGGACGTTTCTGTTATTTTTCACATTCAGGCTCAAATGTGACGCAGCGACAGCGTCTGCAGACATCTTGAACAACTGAAAAATTGAAATAACATATGTAATGACAAAAAGTCCCACTAACTTAAAATAGGACTCACACTGCAGGAAATAAACATATCTATGCAAAGCTGCATTCACACCTCTCTGACACAGGAACTGTTGTTGGACCGGAAACTTATACTTGGTCTGTCTGTTAGAGGAAGTGAAGTAGAAGTGTTCACAAACAGTGGAAAAAGTTCACGAGACTCTCACCGACAGAATCCAAGGGGTGAAAGTGTGGCTCAAACTCAGGGAGATGGGGCTGCTGCATGGGCACCGAAGACCAGGGAGCTGACACGGGGATAACTGCTGGGTCCATTTTTGGTCGGATCATTCTGTGAGATATTACGAGGCTTGGACACGAATGCAGAGTAGAGAATTTATTAAAATAGACTTACAAAATAAGGTGTCCTCAAGAAGGCAGGCAGGCGCAAACAAGAAGTAGAACTGCAAGCAGTTATGACGTGGTCCAAGCATCATCGCGCCAGTCATCCCAACGCAAGGCAACATCGGCAAACTGGTGGACCGCAGACGGAACCCAAAGCGTAACGTGGGGAGGCAAACGTCAGGATATATTGAGAGGTGGGAGCCGCAAGGTCAGTGGTACAATGCCGATGCAAATATCCCAGAGCCCTAAAGGATTTTTGACAACCTCTGGTCAGTCTGATTTCATTTTCTATAAAAGCTTGTAAAACATCAGCCTTGTTGTCCATAGTCAATCTATGAACATCATTTCTTTTCAGGATAAACTGAGATATTAGAATATTTGTGCTGCACTGAGGTCACTTGAATGTTAAAAAGGTTGTAGGACAATAAAGACAAATAAATAACATAAATCTCACAGATATGTAGTGATATCACACACACACACAGCAATGCCACACAAGCATTTGTATTGTCTACAACAGTTTCATATATTTGGCGTCATCCAGTGAAAAAATAAACATATTGAACATTATAACTCATATAAAAGACAGATTATTTACATTTCTTACATACAGTGTATCAATCTTGCATGTAACAGTACGGATTAATAGCACAATGACCCCGAAAAACTCTGGGCTTCTAGGCTGGATACAAAACCTTCTGTAAGGGCTAGGAAGACAACAAAGACATCAGCAGAACGGGGCCATGGTTAGCTTTTAGCTCAAAAAGACAGTATGTTTCTACTAGTTATATTATTAAGTTACACAGTTATGAATCAGAAGTGCCGTTTGGCGTCATATACAATGCACTCAACCTCAGAAGGGATAAAATGGCCCAAAATGGTCTACGTTGATTTTAGTGCCCCCTAATGGCCTATCTTTACCACATTTGGTACAAAGCCTCCGGGTGGCATGCCAAACAACTGCTGTCGATCCAGGGACAAGTGGAGATAAGGATGTTAAATGTCTGATGTGCGGTTTGGGAGTTATAGGGCCTTTTTTTTGCTATAGCGCCAACTAGTGGTGGAAGTGGGTCAGTTGTTGCACATGAGGTCCTTGCAGAGTATTGGATTAGTCCTGAAAATGGCACACCCCCACCATGTACGGTTTAGGCTGCAGCGTGAGTTTTATGTGAAGAAGAATAATGGAGGAGGAGAAGAAGGAAATCCTTAGAAAAACAATAGAGTTCCACAGCCCTGCTGTGTGAAGCGCTTAGCTTTGCTACCGTGGTTACCAGCCCCTCGGGCTTGGGCCCCTAATTACAAACTGCCCATATTTACATATACATGAATATGCAACTCAAGTCTAACATATGTATCTATACCATGAGGAAAATTAGCCATTATCATGAGACTTGCAGGACTAGTAAGCATTTAAGCTAACTTTACTTCTTAGTATCTATCAATACAACATACATATTATACTGAAACGGAAAACATACAAAAACTACATCAAAGTAGATATACTTCCTACAGAAATACTTACAGACTGAGACCTTCAAAACTACCAAAGGCAAAAAGTGATGAGTAACTGCAACATGTCCTCTCAGTAGACCAGAGTCAGAAGCAAACAGGAAACCAACGGGAAGGAAGAGGAGGGACTGAAATATGAGAACTCATAGGCAATTCAACTTTATACCCATGTCCACCCATTCCCATGCTTGACTCCTTACATACTGTAGACTAGTCCAGGACTCTCCATCATTACTCAGCTCAGAGACAAACTTCTAGAAGTGGACGAGAGACAACAATCATTTCTCTGTTCCCAGTTCAGCATTTCTGTTGTAGTAAAGTCATCTTGTGACTTCATCAGCCACAACAAACACAAGAGGGATCCTCGGTCCCCCCCACACTGAAGACTGGAACCAGCAGCAGGACAGGAACCGCACATTAGTAACGGAGGAAAGAGAAGAAAGACATTTACAATCACACCTTCAGTTCTGTTCTGCTGTACTTCATCCTGTAACTCAGTTGGCCGTTTCATATTTTTCCTCATTTGGCAGCCGTGAAAAAACTGACTGAGTTGTGTTATTTCCTTTCTGTTGGTTGGTAGCACTCCAGATACCCAAATGTATATAAGAACTGGAAAAGAAGTTGGAAAAGTCTATTTTACAATATGATAGTTTTTATTAAAACATAAATACTCACAGCAAATGAAGAGTGCAGCCAATATGAGAAGATAAGAAGGAAGTAAGGCAAGAATGGGTGGAAAATAGTTTCAAAAACTTAGAAATCATCAACAAAAACTAAAAAAGTGACAGATTTGTAAAAGAAACAGTAGAAAGAAGGAAGGAAGACTTCAAAAAGTGTCAAAAACCTTGAAGGAATCAAGGAAGGAAGGAAGGAAGGAAGGAAGGAAGGAACAGGTCCAAAATAGTGACAAAAACGTCCAGACTACTCTATTTGTCGAACGTTCTGCCGTTGTTTACCTTTTCTTCTTCTTCTAGTCCGTAGAAATAATAATGTCGGCAGCCTTTGCTCATCAGCGCCACCTCTGTTCAGGAGAAGACTGCATCTAGTGTCACGAGCACCACGCGGGTGTATGAACAGTCACGGCGTCTCATGACGTCACATTTGCTTACGCCAGCCTGGATGCGGCTACTGTACGACGCCCTGTAACGCGCCCGTACAAACGCCATCTTCTCCGCCTTCTCTGCGTGTTTGACAGAGAGCGAGGCTCGACATACACAGCTATTCCACAGTCTGAGGAAAACAAAGGGGGTCGGGCCTTCTCCGTTGTGGCCCCGAGACTCTGGACCAAACGTCCCGTTCATATCAGGTGCTCCTCTACTGCCGAGACCTTTAAGTCTCGTCTTAAAACACATTTTTATTCTTTGGCGTAGGATGTAGTTTAGGGACATTTGTATAGAAGTGTATTGTTTGTCTTCCTTTGTTTTTATTACATAATATAACTTTTGTCCAGCACGTTGTTCAGCCTAGGTCGGTTTTAAATGACCTCTAGAAATAAAATGACTTGACACAGAGCTGCGGTGCAGACGGAGCAAACTACGTCACCTCTGCAGCTTCAGGTTTAACGTTCCCCTTCCTCTGAGACAGACGTCCTCTATGCCCTGCAGACAGACTGACAGGCTGCAGGTTGGAGGGCAAGGCAACTTTATTTCTAGAACACATTTCAGCAACAAGACAATTCAAAAAGCTTTACATCAAACATTAAAGAGCAATTAAAGACTTTCATGAAAGGAAAACAGGCTCAAATAACAAAAAGATACAAATACAATAGTTAGGTTAAGGTTACAGCGCAGCGTTAAAATAATAATAATAATGATTTAATTGGTTGTGGGGACGGGTCTGGGAGGGAGATGGAGGTGGGGGGGGTTATTTCTAAGGAACAACTTCTAACTAACTGACTCCAAACGTTATAATCAACTACATAAACCAAGGTAGAGCCAAGCTGCTAATCAATGTTGTTATTATCTTTTATTCTAATAATCCTGTAGGACTACAGAGTCAGTACACATGACTTCTAACCAGATTGGGCACTATGAAGGGCAGAGGAACAATATCTCTGGAATCCAGGTTACTTAGCAACACACAATCAACAGCTGAGCCCATGTTAGAGAATTGGTCTGATTTAACAAAGCTGATCCCAACACTACCCCCTCTGTCATCAGAGAGTTCAGATCATCTATTTCTCACAGATCCAGGTCTTATTATCATAATAATATCTACCCTGTGTCCATTTTCCTTGTTGATTGCAGCATGCTGCATACGAACCAGACCGAGGCAGTCCTGGTCCCCAGAACCTGTCAGACAAATAAAATGTTCTTTTATCAAACAGCTGAAACTGCTGATTGTTTTTCATTTGAAATAAACTGTTTAATTTCACTTTAAATATTTATATTATCTGTTAATAATCACATTATTTCAATAACTCGTTTAAGATTAAACTTTGTAAATCAATGTAACCTGTAACAGCTGCTGATGAAAGAATGAAACCTCTGTGTGTGTGTGTGTGTGTGTGTGTGTGTGTCTCTCTCTCTCTGTGTGTGTGTGTGAGTGTGTGTCTCTGTGTGTGTGTCTCTCTGTGTGTGTGTGTGTGTGTGTGTGTGTGTGTGTGTGTGAGTGTGTGTCTCTCTTACAGTGCAGACGCTTTGCTGCTTGCTCCTGCCTTTGCTTGCATATTTTTGCTGATAATCTTGCTTTTCCTCTGAGAGAAACTATGAGCAGCGGCTCTTGGATACCTATAAATCATTGGACTATACATTTTTTGTAGACATAGTAGGCTATTGCCATATTTTAACATTTATCTGCGTGAGCGTGGCCTACCAATAGCTCAAGCCTGTCCTACAGTGACTGTAGCTAAAGCTAATTAGCAGCAAGATGCCTCCTTTTTCTGTGGATGACTACTACAAACTCCTTCAGAAGATTGCACTTCTGGAAACCAAGGTTCACCTATTAGAAGTGAATGTGGAAGTGAACAGATCTTGTGGAAATGACACCACTTTACCATGGACCCAAAACAATGGACAAAAGCATGCTAACACACGGCTAATTAGCACCAAGAAGACTACAAAGAAACAGGAGGGCTGTGGAACGGGTAATGAATCAACAAGTGGTAGTCCCCCCTGGAACTCGGCTGGTGCGAAGCCTAAGAGTAAATCATTTTCCTGGGAAATGGGAGGACGACTAACGGGCAGGGCACAGCGCCCTGAGATTTGTGATACGACCGGCTGGCCTGCATTATCATCCCAGCAGAGCGCCTCTTCAACCCCTGTACCTAGTAGGACACAGCCGTGGACAGCTGCAAAAGGGAAAATAAGCAACAAAATATCTCCCCAACAACTTGATGTGCAAATAGAAAACAGATTTTCTCCTCTGCTGCTGGACGCTGGACAGCCATCTGATGACCGGGATTGCGTCTCATCGCCACACAGCAGGGTAAGGACCAAGAGCATTTCAAAAAGTAAAAAGCTAACAACAACTGGGCCTCAGACCCTGATTGTGGGTGACTCTGCTGTAAAAGATTTAAAAAACAGTAAAAACACCAAAATACTCTGTTTTCCCAAAGACACAGTGTCTGACTTGACCCAAAGAATCCCAGATATCATGGCAGAACACCCAACTGTGAAGAACATTATATTACATATAGGGTCGCATGATGTTGTAAAGCAACAGTCTGAATTGCAGAAACTGGACTTTATGGAACTGCTAATCCAAGTCACCTCCTTAAACGCAGATGTGTTTATCAGTGGGCCTATACCGCCAGTGAGAAGAGGAGCTGAGAGATTCAGCCGACTGTTGGCACTAAACAAATGGCTTTCAACTCAATGTATTGTCCTTTCTCTGCAGTTCATTGACAATTTTAACATTTTCTGGGAGCGCTTTCATCTTTTTAAAGCAGATGGACTTTTCCTTAACAAGCCAGGAGTAAAGCTGTTCACCTCTAACCTACTTTACTCTCTGCGCTACACATCTACTCCTCCGTCAAGGACACAAGACCAGACCAATCTAAACAAGAGGAAGACACAACAAAGTGCGGCAGTGATTCACCACAGCCCCCACCTGTGCACAGATTTGACCGTGGGAGACCAGAGAGCAGAGATACGGAACTTCAAATCTCCTTTTCACCCGTCCAGCACCCCTCAAACCCCCCTACCAGCCCCGAATCCCTTGAGGAGCCATCGCTGTCTCAACTCACCCTTTCCCCTCTTTCCCCCCCATGTTGGAGTTCAATGACAAGATGAAGCAGCTGGTAGTTATTGGAACCAAATTTACACCCCTGCCGCCCCCATTGCTCAACCCCGGGCAAAAGTAAAACAACAGGCACCTCGCCACCTTGTCACCAAACTCCTTCCCCGGACTGATAAGGACGCCGATCCAGCAAGCATTAACTGATATGTGCCGGGCCTAGGCTCCAGGACTAGTGACACTCATGACTTTTTCATAGACAAGCCCGGGCCCTGTGTTTTCAATTCTTCCTCAATTTATGTTGTGATAGGCAATAGAAAAAGGATGACAAATAAGCACTTAACTGCAAACTTAGCGAATTTAGCATCCATTCCTTGTCAGCTACAGCTAGTCCCAAAAAATGAGAACACACTAACACTAGCTTTACTAAACGTCAGGTCTTTGGCAGGAAAATCATTTTTAATCAATGATTTTATTATTAATCACAATCTAGATTTTATGTTTTTAACTGAGACCTGGTTAGACCATAATAACAGCGCTGCTGTTCTCATCGAGTCAGCTCCCCCTAACTTCAGTTTTATGAGTGAGAATAGAGTGAATAAGAAAGGAGGTGGAGTCGCCATTTTGTTTAACGACTCATTCCATTGTACGCAAATATGTTATGGAAATTTTGCTTCTTTTGAATATATGGCTCTTCAGTTAAGGTCGCCCTCAAGCTATATTTCTAAATATCTACAGGCCACCTAAATATTGTGCAACCTTTATTGATGACTTCACTGAACTGCTGTCTATAATCTGCATTAACTTTGATTGTGTAATCATTGCGGGTGATTTTAACATTCATGTTGACAACCCCAGGACAGGGGGACCAAAGAACTGTGTTGTGTTTTTGAGAACTATGGACTGACTCAGCATGTGACAGAGCCCACGCACAATAAGGGGCACACGCTGGACTTGATTGTCTCCAAGGGTCTGAACATTTCCAAGGTTGTGGTGACTGACGTTGCTCTGTCTGATCATTCCTGTGTTTTCTTTAACGGCTCTATCTCTGTGCCCAAAAGTGTCCAAACAAAGATAATCAGAAAACGGTTTATCACTGAAAACACCAGTGAAAGATTTACTCAGCTTTTCTCCTCCACACCCGCCTCTCGGGCTCTCAGTCACTGAGCTTGTAGATCATTTTAACTGTAAAATTACAAATGTTATTGATGCCATTGCTCCCACTAAGGTCAAAGTTGTCTCTGGTAAGAAAAAGTCTCCATGGAGAAATGTCCCACTGGTGAGAGCAGAAAAAAGAGAGTGTCGGAAAGCTGAACGAAGGTGGCGAAAAACAAATCTCCTGGTCCATTATAACGCCTATAAAGTGAGACTTCGCATTTATAATTTGGAACTGAGGAATGCAAGGCGGTCCTTCTTCTCTGATATTATCTCTAGAAACAATAATAATTCACGTGCTTTGTTAGCTACTGTCGATAGGTTAACAAACCCTCCAGTACCAGTAGCATCTGAACTTTTATCTACCAAGGCCTGCAATGACTTTGCCTCCTTCTTCAAAGACAAAATTCAAAAGATTAGACAAACAGTCAGTGCCTCCATATCAAGTACAGGATATGTGTTGTCACAGTGTTCAAGCAAAACTAGTTCCAATATGACAGAATTTCATACGATCAACCATAAAAACCTGGAGGACATTATACAACATCTGAAAACCTCCTCTTGTTGCCTTGATATTCTACCAACGGGTGTTTTCAAAAATGTCTCGAATTGTTTGGCTTCTGATCTTCTACAGATTGTGAACATGTCTCTTCTTTCAGGAATCTTTCCACAGGCCCTGAAAACTGCAGTAATCAAGCCACTCTTAAAAAAGAACAATCTAGACACATCACTAATGAGCAACTATAGGCCGATATCAAACCTTCCGTTTTTAAGTAAAATCATTGAAAAAGCAGTTTTTCAACAACTCAACCATTTCTTGTCACTAAACAACAGTTTTGATACCTTTCAGTCGGGTTTCCGACCACACCACAGCACTGAGACGGCTCTCGTTAAGGTCTTTAATGACATCCACCTTAACACAGATAATGGCAAAATTTCAGTCTTAGTATTACTTGATCTCATTGCTGCATTTGACACGGTCGACCACGACATATTACTAGACCGATTGGAAAACTGGGTTGGCCTTTCTGGCTCAGTACTAAACTGGTTTGAATCCTACTTACAGAATAGGGATTACTTTGTGTCAATAGGTAATTATACATCTGAACGTACAAATATGACGTGTGGAGTTCCCCAAGGCTCCATTCTGGGGCCTCTTCTGTTTAACATCTACATGCTTCCACTGGCTCAGATTATGGAAAACAACAAAATAAGTTACCATAGTTATGCGGATGACACACAAATTTACATA
>JABXJD010000574.1:152500-160000 GCA_013375575.1 Percina caprodes | reverse complement strand
ATTAAACCAAAGTCTGTGTTTTGTTGAAAATGAGCCAAAGCTTGTATGAGGTGTCATTAGTCTGACTTTCCCAAAGTGAATATGTCTTTAGTCCAAGTGTCTCTCTTCATGTTTCCACTGACAGGGTTTCCTTGCTGAGTGGTGGTATAAAGGGACCGTCCTGCTAGTCAAGGGTTGTGTTGATAAAGTTTCAGCTGAATGTTAACACAGAATGAAGACCCCCGTATATCTTCCATTGGGATCGGGTTAGGAAGGGATCTCTTGTGTGTTGAGCTGTCTGGTTTAGAGAGAGAGAGAGAGAGAGAGAGAGAGAGAGAGAGAGAGAGAGAGAGAGAGAGAGAGAGAGTGTGAGAGAGAGAGTGAGTGAGTGAGTGAGTGAGTGAGTGAGTGTGGAAAGTGGGCAGAAGAGAGACAGAGAAAGAGGAAGCAGACGTGTAGGTGCGACCGGAGAGCTCAGTGTGTGTGAGTTAGAGAGAGAGAGAGAGAGGGAGTGTGTGTGTGTGAGAGAGAAAGAGAGAGAGAGTGAGAGAGTGTGTGTGTGTTTGTGTCTGAAAGCCAAGCTCCTGTTTTAGTGCCTGTCTCTTTAAGACTCCTCCTGTAAAAGCCCAGTCTGCTCTGATTGGCTCATTTAAAAATATGGCGGCGGTCTGCAGAAGGTGGTTGTGAAGCCGTGGGCGGAGCTACTCAGAAAGGGGAAGTATATTCTAATGAGCCTGACTGTGACAGAGGAAGAGGAGTCAGATGGGAATAGCTTGTTGAATAGTCTTATTTCCCAGTTGGTGGGTTGGCAGCACTCCAGATGCCCAAATGTATATAAGAACTGGAAAAGTATGTTTTTATGACATGTCTCCTTTAAGATATGACAGTTTGTATTAAAACATAAATACTCACAGCGAATGAAGACTGCAGCCAATATGAGAAGATAAAACCCTCCCAGAGTCACTGCAGCAGCTTTGAGACGCCTTCTGTTGTTGGCTGCAGGGTTGTTTTGAGTGTGTGGTCCTACGGAGACAAAATACATCAGAACAGGACTTATTATGTTTGTTTGAAGAAATATTATTCAGTATGTAATTGTTCTAAAGCCACACGTAAACTGAGATTAACTTCCTCTTTACAACAATCATCATTTCAGACTTACCGGCTCTTTGTGGCCCGAGATCAGCGTGATGCTCTTCCTCCTCTAAGATCTCCACCTGACTCTCCTCTTCCTCTCCGCTGGTCTCTTGGACTTTTCTGTTATATCTCACATTCAGGCTCAAACGTGGAGCAGCGACAGCGTCTGCAGACATCTTGACCAACTGAAAAACTGAACTGAACGTCTTCTCCGTCTCACTGTGTCTTTAAGTTGGTCACGCCTTTAACACGGGAAGTGGCAGCAGCACAAACCACTAAGACAGATGCACATCCTTATACATGTGTTACTGTTAAACAAGAAGTCCCTCTTAACATGAAATATCACTCATATTTAGGCATTCAGTCATTTGGGAATTGGAATTATTAAACCCTTCAGATAAACTTTATAAAAGTATCTTAAAGTACAGTTTCTATGTAAAAATGTGGAAGTAAACTTGTCTTTGCAGAGCAGCATTCACACCTCACAGAAACAGGAAGTGTTGCTGGCCTCGCCACTTATCTTAGAGGAAGGTTTAGGTGTGAAATTTAATGTTTGAGTGAAACAAACAACACACATGACAGACCATCTTCTTTACTGACACACAACCAGGGTCTGTGATATTTACCTGAAGTCCAGCTGGAAGCAATAAAGAATAAGCTCTGCTACATGCACAGCTAGTAACACACAAAGAGCAGATCAGAGATGCAAAACAGAGGAGAGGAGAAAGAAGATGAAGGGATGAGGGATCAATGTTGCAAGTCATCCATGTGTAATAGTTTATACATGTTTGTGTGTTTGTCTGTGTGTTAATGGCGTGAAGTGTTTGTGTGTTTGTGCGTCTGTGCTTGTGTGCATTTTTCTCTGCTCTGGGTTGTGTTGGGTTGTGTGTCTGTGTCGGTGTGTGTGTCTTTTGTTGTGTATGTGTTTCTGTGTGCCTTTGTTGTGTGTGTCTGTGCATGTGTGCGTCTGTGTGTGTGTGTGTTCATGGCTAGTTAGCTGAAACGCTGAAACTGTGTGTGTGCTTCGTGGTGCAGGTGGGTGCAGTTTGTTTTTGTTGGCGTTTGTAGGCTGTCTACAGAGACCGTGTGTTCTGGTGACAGGCAGCTAGCAGATAGTGAGGAGATGTTTGCTGTAGCACCTTTAAGGGAAATATTTTTATCACAGAAAAGCCAAATACGGATATTTGGTCAGGTGCCTTTGTCGTTGTTATTGACACTAAAGGTCTCCTTGCGTCTCCTTTACCGTCAAATAACATCTACTAGGTTGTCTCCTTTAGCATCATACTTCACACACTTGGTCGGGACGATTGGCGTCCCTGTTGACACACGTGGACACATACGGGACAAGATCCCCTGTCTCCTGGGTGAAAGCCTGTGTTTGACCCATCCGCCCCCCCAACCAACCTTCGAGGAATTTCCCCCTGACATACTACTCGCTAAACCTTGTCTAGATGCTGGTCTCCCCGGTACGTTCTACACACATGCCGAAGGGCGCCTTTTTTTGTCTGATCAGACGCCGACAGCCACTGTCTAAACGTCTAAACGTATTTTACACGTTTGGAGTGAGAACGGGTTTGCCAAAACCAAGACTACTCCTCTTTATTTTTAATGTAAAAACAGCGCAGCATGAGTGTCTGGCCGCAGACGCTGCAGCAGAACGCCGTGTCCAGGTGCACGCGCAGATGGAGCTTCAGGCTCGCCGTGTGCTCCAGGTGTTTCCCGCCCAGGCTGCAGTCTCTCAGGTGCACCGAAGCGTGCCTGGTCAGGTGACTGATCCTCCTGAAGGACTCTCCGCAAGCTTTGCTGCAAAGCGCCGGCTGAGTCTGGCGTGAAGGATCCCCGCCTGAAGAACTCTGTCCCTGAGCTTCTTCCATCTCCTCCGATCTCCAAAGTCCCGCCGCCTCTCCCCCGTCTCCGCTGTCTTCCGTGTTAGATGAATCGGTGAGTTGCCGGCCGTCGCTCGCTACTTCTGAGCCGCCGGCTGGATCCAAGTCACTCATTGGTTCAGAAACTCTGCAGTCCTCGCCGCCGACTTCTTTTTTGATCCGAGTGGAGAAGACGGCTTCTGTTGGAAATTATCGAATATTTTAATAGTTGAAACCTTATTAATTAATCTCTGCAGCTCTACTTTTAACTTTTTTTAATTAAGTATGTAAAGAGGGAAGGAAAGAAGAAATGAAGTACGTATTGGGGAAAGAGGTTTGAAGTTAAGGAGGGAAGGATAGAAGTGAAAGGATGGAAGGAAGAAAAGGAAGAATGAAAAAGGGAAAGAAGAAAAGAAGTCATAGGAAAGAAAGAGAGAACAACAAAACGTAAAGTTTAAGACAACACAAAGGTTAAAAACACCAAATTACATTACATGACATCATTTTTTAAGATTCAACGCCAATTCTTTTATATTTTGGATTTGGACTGGAACACAGACAGACACACACACTCCGACAGACACACACCAACAGACACAGAGAGACACAGACACACAACCAGACACACACGCATAGACACAAAAATACAGACACACACCCACGCTCAAACAGACGCACAGACACAGTCACACACACACACACACACACACACACACACACACACTTCCACAATCAATCAATCAATCAATCAAAATGTATTTATATAACACTTTACAGCAACGAGCACGGTCCACACAGGATGAGTAAAATCACATCATACAATAGAAAGAGTGAACATTGAAAACAGTAAAATCAGAAAAGGACACAAAGAAACAAAAGAATTAAACTGTCCCACCACTGCAACGTATTAAAAGCCAGACTCAACAGATATGTTTTGATTTTGGACCTAAAAAAAGCGACATCTGTAACAGTGCGAATACGACAAATAACAGACAAATACTCTGGGCGACACATATATTCACACACACACACACACACACACACACACACACGTGATGTCCAACATCAGAATGCAAGTTATGAAACCATCTTTGTTCTAATTATTGCACAGCGGCCAATTATCCAGCCGCTGACTGTTACAACAGCCACATAGCCACATCTCTTCTTCCATACCAGTCAGTTTGAAACAATCAGACGAGTTTTTGTCCCTTTTGCTGCAGTAGTCTATCTAAGGCTGGCGTAGAACTCCCTCTCAGTCTGGCGTAGACCTTCCCCTAAGGCTGGCGTAGACCTCCCTCTAAGGAAATTTCTCAACGCTGTGATATCGGCGGACACCGCTGCTGTCATTTTGACTTTGAATTTCGCGGGGATTGCGTTTACAACGTAGCTGGTGTAATGACGTTGGCTACGCAAAGGGCCAGTAATATCTCAATTTTAATTGGTCCATGTTTGATATGTAATGCAGATGATTACTGGCATAACACATTTACGTGCAAAGGCACAGCAGAGTTGAGCTTTTTGCCGTACATGTTGAAGAATACAGGATCGAAGTGCGCATGCGCAACATCGGCTTATCGCTTGAATGGACAGTAAAGGTACTGCTTATTCTACCATTTTGTCTATTGTATTATGCGTAACTGCTAAAATTGTCATCGTACCGTCTAAATAATTGGAATAACACACATATAAATCGCAAGAATAAACAGTAAAAATACAAATACATGTTTATTAAATAAATTTATTTAATAAACATTTTTATGCTTGAATTTTGTCGGGTAGACAGTGCCTAGCCTGCCTGCACGTCACTGCTTAGCCCCAGAAATCATTACTCGTCACGTAACGTTTCTGGCAGGCACAACTCGGTAAAACATTAGTGTGTAATAATCGCCTTAAATCATTGAGTATGTTGTCCACATATGAAGAAAAATATATTGCAAAATCCCAGAGCTAGTACCCTTGAGAACTTGTATAAAAACATTGACACACTTTCACTTTAATACACATTTGAGCTGATAAAATGGGAGCTTGTAAATTTGCTCTAGCTGAAATTTTTACTCACAGAAAATACACACCTATTTTATTAGGTACAATTAATGTGTACATTGATGTTTACATGACTACAATGACAGCTACAAACTTCTTTACGTGTTTTCGCATTTTTCAACATTTACCTTCATATCCACCGCCCTTAGTGGTTTGGTTTGTGTGTTTTTTTTTTACTTACCCTTCAAAAAAAGCGGTAGTATATTCATATAGTAGACATTAGAACAATGGGACTACAATGGGTTGGAACTAAAATGACTGTTGTACTTGATGTTTTCAGGTTTCTACCAGTGCACGCAGCAGTTGGACATGTCAGAAGACACCATAGGAAGCCATGCAGTCTTGCTAGCCTTTACACTGCCTTGCTACTGGTACATTATTGGACACCATGCTATTTCTTAGCTTGCTCTCACGGTGATATTTAATTGTGGTATCTGTGAGTTTAGAAACACCTCAGTTTATGTGAAACATTGTAGAACCCATAGAAACATTAACAAGGCTATTTTTCCCTGTAGGTTTTCCAGACTGCGGAAGAAGCTTTTCCTCTTACAATTCTTTTAATGTGCACTTGTCCAGATTTCACCATGAAGGGAGGACGCTGTCTTTTAATCGCAACATATCTGTGCAGTTGAAGTGTTCTTGTGAAGTACCTCGCAGAGGAGCAGACGGTGCTTTTAATGAATCAAGAAGTCAGTTCCGCTGCAAAACATCAATTCCTTAATTTAGTAAATTATGATTTAGCCCAACAAATATGTCCCCTCACTAGTGTTGTGTATTTGTTTATTTAATTGAAAGATGTACGTTTTTATTTAAGTTTTGCAGATGAAGGAAGATACAAGATGTCAGTGGATGAAGTCCCAGTTAACATCATCGGCTGTCCACTAGTTGTCCACTTTGCTGCATGTCATTCCCTGCTACGTTTTTAAATTAAAATGGACTTACTCTCAACGTAAAGCCTTTTAGTGAAAAGGGACTTATATGTTACAGCCAACCGAAGGCGTAAAACACGAACGTTTGGACCGTGGCTTTCTGCGTCTGATGCAACATAAAAGTATAGTGTGACAAATTGTGTTAATGTTGTTAAAGTTATTTAACTTTTTATTTCTCTTTGGGTAATGTTTTAGTCCTTTTTGTATTTTTAAAGAATTTTGAAACATCAGTTAAAAATCTTTTTGTCATCACAGATTGAAGATGTTTTACCAAAATAAAGTTCACCATCAAGTAAGACAAAAGTTACATTTGTATTTCTGTAAGTAATAAAAAAGATTTTCCTTATTTACTGTAGTTAAACCTTTTAATTACAGGACAAAGTCCAGGTAACGAGCTGCCAGTACGTCTGCTGTTATTTTACAGATTTATGTATGAGTCACAGAAAATGTTCTGTTTTTTTACCATAGACAGACGTCCTCTATGCCCTGCATACAGACTGACAGGCTGCAGGTTGGAGGGCAAGGCAACTTTATTTCTAGAACACATTTCAGCAACAAGACAATTCAAAAAGCTTTACATCAAACATTAAAGAGCAATTAAAGACTTTCATGAAAGGAAAACAGGGTCAAATAACAAAAAGATACAAACACAATAGTTAGGTTAAGGTTACAGCGCAGCGTTAAAATAATAATGATGATTTAATTGGTTGTGGGGACGGGTCTGGGAGGGAGATGGAGGTGGGGGGGGGGGTTATTTCTAAGGAACAACTTCTAACTAACTGACTCCAAACGTTATAATCAACTACATAAACCAAGGTAGAGCCAAGCTGCTAATCCATGTTGTTATTATCTTTTATTCTAATAATCCTGTAGGACTACAGAGTCAGTACACATGACTTCTAACCAGATTGGGCACTATGAAGGGCAGAGGAACAATATCTCTGGAATCCAGGTTACTTAGCAACACACAATCAACAGCTGAGCCCATGTTAGAGAATTGGTCTGATTTAACAAAGCTGATCCCAACACTACCCGGCATCAGAGAGTTCACTTTATCTTTTTCTCACAGATCCAGGTCTTAGTATCATAATATCTACTCTGTGTCCATTTTCCTTGCTGATCGCAGCATGCTGCAGCATAAGACCAGTAATCATCATCCTGAGGCAGTCCTGGTCCCCAGAACCTGTCAGACAAATAAAATGTTCTTTTATCAAACAGCTGAAACTGCTGATTGTTTTTCATTTGAAATAAACTGTTTAATTTCACTTTAAATATTTATATTATCTGTTAATAATCACATTATTTCAATAACTCGTTTAAGATTAAACTTTGTAAATCAATGTAACCTGTAACAGCTGCTGATGAAAGAATGAAACCTCTCTGTGTGTGTGTGTGTGTGTGTGTGTGTGTGTCTCTGTGTGTGTGTCTCTCTGTGTGTGTGTGTGTGTGCGTGTGTGAGTGTGTGTCTCTTTCTCTGTGTGTGTCTGTGTGTGTGTGTGTGTCTCTCTCTCTGTGTGTGTCTGTGTGTGTGTGTCTCTCTCTTTTTCTCT
>JABXJD010000574.1:95000-142500 GCA_013375575.1 Percina caprodes | reverse complement strand
CTCTCTCTTCCTCTCTCTCTCTCTCTCTGTGTCTCTCTCTCTCTCTCTCTCTGTCTCTCTCTCTGTCTCTCTCCCTCTCTCTCTCCCTCTCTCTCTCTCTCTCTCTCTAGTCTCTCTCCCTCTCCCTCTCTCTCTCTCTCTCTCTCTCTCTCTATAGTCCCTCTCTCTCTCTCTCTCTCTCTCTCTCCATAGTTAATTATATTCAGCAGACTTCACACTGCACTGCCCTCCTTCCTGTCGTGTGGTTTCATGTCTTTAGCGACACGATGCTTCCGCACATCTCAGAAGTGACACTTGTCAGTTAAATGCTGCCATAACCGAACACACTGGGCATCATTTCTTAATAAAAACACTTCCCAACACTAGAAACGAGAGAGCAGAGAGTTCTGGGACTTTTAGCACAACATAATAAAGCTAACTAGAGGAAAGGTTTCCCTGCTGTACGTGTACATCTACAGAGACAAACGTAGAGTTTCCACGAGTCCAACATGACAGGACGGTACAGCCACATTCAGACTGATCAGCAGGAGGATTTATGATATTGATCTGTCATCATTTCTCACTTACCTGCTCCGTGGGACTGATTATCAGTGTGATCATCTCTGACGGCGTCTGTGCTCTCGTATATTTCCACCTCCCTTTCCTCCCACTCTCCTCGGTCTTCCTGCACATTTCTGTTGTATCTCACCTTCTTTGACATATCTGGTTTGGCATAAATATCTTCGGCCATCTTGAGAAACTTTACTGGCTCGCTGTGTAGATGTGTCACTCTGCTGCTGGAGAACTTTGGTAGATATACATTCAGTAATGTAACGTATACGCTAGTGATGCTGCTGCTGCTAGTGTTAACTGGAGAGTAAAGAACATTAAGGAAGTAACAGCACATACCACACACACACACACACACAGACATATATATATATATACACACACACATACACACACACACACACACACACACACACATAGAGTGCGTTTCACTATCTTTGTGGGGACCCATTATTTACATCATGCATTCCCGAACCCTTACCCTAACCTTAACCATAACGACTAAATGCCGACCCTTAAACCTTACCCCCCCCCCCATAACCTATTTCTAACCACAATCAGCCTAAAATAGCCCTTTAAAGTTGTGGGATCCAGCATTTTGGCCCCACAAAGTCAGTTAAACAAACACACACACACACACACACACACACACACACACACACACACACACACAAACACACATACTTTAGCAATGCATTGTCTAACCTTTGGATTTATTTTATGAAACCCTTTATAAACTATAAATGCATTTGTGTAAAACTGAATAAAGTATAAATATCATTTATTCACACCTTAGTTAAAGGCTTTCACACTCCCCCACACCCAGCCACACAGCAGTTCAGCTGAAAGAGGAACTGTTGCTTTCACAGTTCTTTCTGTTGCCTAAATTAAAACTTTTTAACATTTAATTAAGTTGTAATGACATTTTATGAATTAAAATGAATTTCCTGCTTTGGAACAAGTTATTGAACATCAGTCTGTCAATCCATGATTCAGAAATAACAGACTTCCACTACTGTTGGGCCCTAAAAACTATCGCTAAGCCTCTGTCCTGACTGACAGGTCCTAGAGCATCCCCTGCTTTATCATCTGTTTTCAAATAAATTAGACCATAATTTACTAAATGAACACCTTAATGTATTATATAACACTTTAAACTAGCGATTGAGACCATTAACTCATTATGAAAATGTTTACTGAGGTAATAAATCAAGTGAGAAGTGGATCACTTTCTCATAGACTTCAATGGAAACTTCTCTCTGGAGCCAGTGGAGTCGCCCCCTGCTGGACGTTAGAGAGAATGGAGCTTCAAGGAGCTTCAAGATGGCATCCTAGTGTTGTTTTCTGCTTCTACCGTCTCTTTTTAATAAGTTAGCAGCCTGTCCCATAGACTTTACATTGTGATTGACTCACACACATTAAACTACAGAAGCTTTTAATCTCTGACTACTTTTAATTTATTTAATATTAATATTTCATTGCTCATATTATGCTCATTGTCAGGTTCATATTTGTATTTAGAGGTTATATCAGAATAGATTTTCATGGTTTGATTTTTAAAAAAACAATATTTTTGTTGTACTGTACATTGATGTGTGTTGAGCCCTTTGTTTTAGCTACAGAGTGAGACATCTGACTTCTGTACCATCTTTGATGGGAGTCGCACATGCTCTAGTACCTAGGTAAGGACTACTAGCCAGTCAGAAGAATGAGGGTCACTTTCTCATAGATTTCTATAGGAACAGACTTCATTCTGGAGCCAGTGGAGTCGGCCCCTGCTGGACGTTAGAGAGAATGCAGCTTTAAGGAGCTTCAAGATGGCATCCTAGCATTGTTATCTGCTTCTGCTGTCATCTGTCAAATACAGTTTACTACTACTACTACTACTACTATTTCTACTACTACTCCTACTGCTACTACTACTACTACTGCTACTACTACTAGTACTGCTACTACTATGTCTACTGGGGGAGAGCGGGAAAGTGGAAACACTTTTTGTTCAAACGTAATTTACAAAGAAGTCATATCGCACCGAAAGCCACTATTTTGTCCTAGCAACCTACACATGTCATCTGTCAAATACAGTTTACTACTACTACTACTGCTACGATTGCTACAACTACTACTGCTACTACTAACACTACTACTAGTACTACTACTATGTCTACTGGGGGAGAGCCGGAAAAGTGGAAACACTTTTTAATTAAACGTAATTTAAAAAGCAGTCATATCGCACCGAAAGCCACTATTTTGTCCTAGCAATTTACACCTGTCATCTGTCAAATACAGTTTACTACTACTACTACTACTGCTACTACTACTGCTACTACTACTACTACTACTACTACTACTAATGACTGGCTAGTAGTCCCTAGGCAAGGACTCCTAGCCAGTCAGAAGCAGAGTATGAGGACGTGCCCTGACAGTACCTAGGCAAGGACTACTAGCCAGTCAGAAGCAGAGTATGAGGGCCCTGACAGTACCTAGGTAAGGAATACTAGCCAGTCCAAAGCAGAGTATGAGGGCATGTCCTGACAGTACCTAGGTAAGGACTACTAGCCAGTCAGAAGCAGAGTATGAGGGCCCTGAAAGTACCTAGGTAAGGAATACTAGCTAGTCCAAAGCAGAGTATGAGGGCATGTCCTGACGGTACCGAGGTAAGGACTACTAGCGAGTCAGGAGCAGAATATGAGAGCCCTGACAGTACCTAGGTAAGGACTAATAATAATAATAAATAATAAATTGAATTTATATAGCGCTTTTCTCAAACTCAAAGTCACTTTACAGACTAGAATAGATAAAAAAAAAAAAAAAAAAACTAAGGATAGGTAGAACAGAAGAGATGGGTCTTGAGAGAGGACTGAAAAATGGTGAGGGACTCAGAGATGCGGATCTCATGGGGGAGGGAGTTCCAGAGCCTGGGAGCTGCCCTAGAAAAGGCTCTGTCCCCAAAACTGCGGAGCTTTGACTTGGGGACAAAGAGGAGACCGGCTGAAGCGGATCTGAGGGACCGTGAAGGTTGGTAGGGGGAGAGGAGCACAGTGAGGTATGATGGGGCAAGGTGGTGGATGGCTTTGTAGGTAAGGACCAGGATTTTGTATATGATCCGGTGAGAAATGGGAAGCCAGTGTAGCTCTTTAGAACCGGAGTGATGTGGTGCCAGGATGAGGAGCGGGTGATGAGTCGTGCGGCTGAGTTCTGAACCAGTTGGAGCCTTTTAATGGAGGTGGAGCTGATGCCGAGGAGTAGTGAGTTGCAATAGTCAAGTCGTGAGGAGATGAAGGCGTGAATAAGTCTTTCGGCAGCAGAGGGAGTGAGTGAGGGTCTGATTTTGGCAATATTTCGAAGGTGAAAGAAGGAGGTTTTGATGACCTGACGAATGTGAGGCTCAAGGGAGAGGGTTGAATCAAATATCACACCAAGGTTGCGGGCCTGGGGAGATGGGGAAACGATGGTGCCGTCAATGGTGAGAGTGAGGTTATTGGCTTTGCAGAGAGTGGATTTGGAGCCTATGAGGAGGAATTCTGTTTTATTGCTGTTTAGTTTGAGGAAGTTGTGGTGCATCCAGGTTTTGATCGCTGACAGACAGGAGATGATGTGGGAGAGGGGGGGATTCAGGGGGGAGTTGGTGCTGAGGTAGATCTGGATGTCATCGGCATAACAGTGAAAGTTCAGGTTGAAATGGCGGAGTATCTGACCAAGGGGGAGGATGTAGATGATGAAAAGAAGGGGACCAAGTACGGAGCCTTGGGGAACGCCTTGGGTAACTGAGGCAGTAGCAGAGGTGTGATTATGAAGGGAGATGAAATGAGATCTGTCAGAAAGGTAGGAGCGGAGCCAGGTGAGTGCAGTACCTTCGATACCAAGGTCTTTGAGTCTGGTGAGCAGGATGTTATGGCTCACAGTATCGAAGGCTGCACTCATGTCAAGAAGAATAAGGATATTGAGGGAACCGGTGTCAGCAGAAGTGAGTAGGTCGTTGAAGACTTTGAGCAGAGCAGTTTCTGTGCTGTGGAGGGGCGAAAACCAGATTGGAAGTGTTCAAATTGGTTATTGGCAAGGAGATGAGTTTGTAGTTGTGAGGCAACAAGACGTTCGAGGGTTTTGACAGAAAGGGGAGGTTGGATATAGGGCGGTAATTATTAAGGGAAGAGGGATCCAGACCGGGTTTTTAAGGACTGGGGTGACAGCAGCAGTTTTGAAAGCAGAGGGGACAATTCCAAGGGACAGAGAGGAGTTGAAGAGCTTAGTGAGGTAGGGGAGAGAACGGGAGGCATAACTTCAAGAGAGGAGTAGGAAGGGAGTCCAGTAAGCAGGTAGTGGGTTTGGAAGAGCTGATGAGTTTAGATATATCGGAAGTGGTGACCAGGTCAAACTGGGAGAGGAGGCAGTGTGGAGGAGGAGAAGGGAGGTCAGGCTGGGTAGGGAGAGGAGGGTCCGTAGTAGGCGCTGGAGTAGATACTGGGAGGTCAGATGCAGGGGATAGAGACTGATAAATGGTGTTGATTTTGTCTGCAAAAAAGTGAAGGAATGAGTTGCAGAGATCAGGAGAAGTAGGTGGGGTGTTAGTCCGAGGCTTGATGAGGTTATTCATTGTGGAGAAGAGGGTTCTGGAGTTATGACAGGGGTTGGTGAAGATGGAGGAGAGGTAGGCAGATTTGGCAGAAATGAGAGCCTCTTTGTAGGCAGTGAGGTGGAGTTTATAGGCTTCATGGTGGACTGTGAGAGATGATTTTTTTGTCAGGCGTTCAAGTTGGCGGCCAGTTTGTTTCATTTTCCGGAGAGCAGGTGTGTACCAGGGTGACGAGGTGTTAAAGGTGACGGTTTTTGTTTTGAGGGGGGCCAAAGAGTTAAGGGACAAAGACAAGACGGAGTTGAGGTGGTTTGTGAGATCATCAGGTGAGGTGAGGGTAGAGTCCAGATGAAGAGTGGAGGAGAGCAGGTCAGAGAAATGGTGGGGATCAATGGATTTAAGATTGCGGAAGGTGATTTCTCGAAGGATGCGTGGGCGTGGGGTTGGAGAAGGAATGATGAACCGTATCAGTTTATGGTCAGAGAGGGGAAAGAGGCATGGATGGAGGTCCAGCACAGGCAGGTTGATGGAGCAGACCAGGTCGAGGATGTGTCCTTTGTCATGGGTGGGGAATGTGACATGTTGGATGAGAGTGAAGTTGTCCAGTAAAGTGGTGAATTCCGATGACAGCTTGCAGGTGGGGGAGTCAATATGGATGTTGAAGTCACCGAGTAGCAGCAGACGTGAGGAGAGAGATGAGGCTAGTGTAAGGAGTTCTGTGAAGTCTGAGAGGAAGGAAGGGTTTGGTTTAGGTGGCCGGTAGATAAGAAGAACTGTCATGGAGGAAAGAGCTTTGAAGGCGAGATATTCAAATGAAGATACAGAGGAGGGTAAGTTCGGTGATCCGGAAGTTCTGACTGTGGATGACGGCGAGGCCGCCACCACGTCGGGAGGCGGGGTTTGCAAATGGAATTGTATCCAGAGGGGATGCTTGGTTGAGGAAGAAGAAGTCGTTGGGTTGTTGCCAGGTTTCGGTGAGCAGAAGAAAGTCCAGCGAGTTATCAAGGATTAGTTCATGAAGGACAGGGGCTTTATTGTTGATTGATCGGGTGTTGAGGAGGGCAAAGTTGACATGGTGAGGGGGTGTTGAGATGGGGGCGGGCTGGAAAGATCTGAGATTGTCCCAGTTAACGGTGCGTGTGGGGGGGTAATGCAATTGAGGAAAGACAGCAAGGGAATTTGTAGATGATTGGAGAACAGCTATAGGTGAGGTGTGAATAGCGCTGTAGTCCAGTCCGGTTTTTGTGCAGCCTGTCGGTGCGCTCAACTGTATGTGATGCAGTGAGGGAAGCGTTCCGATGACGTGGGAGAAGTGCGACAGAGCGTGCCGGGGACCAGATGGTTGGAATGGCTTGTCCGTGGTGAAAATAAACAAACTTGCGGCGACAGCTTCTGTGGATGTAACGGGGTCGTCGAAGAAATCCGAGCTGTTTGATGACTGGGATGCAGGATGGAATGGAGAAGTTGATTAATTCAGCCAGTTGCAGAGTTGAGTATTTGAACATGATGCCGAGCAGAAGGACTGAAAGCTGCGTGGCAGCGGTTAGCAGTGGACGAGGGACGCAGAGATGGATGACTGATGTAAGTGCCAAGATGATCCACGGCAAGCCAGGAGGAGATGAAGGTCACAGTCACGGCTGCTTCTGGTTGGAGTTTTGCCTTTGAGACGGACTAGAAAATCGGGTTAGCCACTGATGCAGCTAGAGTTAGCCACCATGCGTTGGATGAACACGAGCAGCCAGCTAGCGGCAAACCGGCGGGGCAGTAGTCCGGGCGAGATGCCGAGCGGCTTCAGGAACCAGCTGAAAGGCTGTCCAGAGGTAGGGGTACAATGAAGACAGACTAACAGAACAGGATGAAGGAAAGAATAGCAAAGCATAGCATAGCAGACGGAAAAGCGGCGAATAAACAGCGCCAGCGTCCTCTCGCGTCCTCGATAATCGAATAATAGCCAGTCAGAAGAAGAGTATGAGGGCATATCCTGACAGTACCTAGGTAAGGACTACTAGCCCGTCAGGAGCAGTATATGAGGGCCCTGACAGTACCTAGGTAAGGACTACTAGCCAGTCAGAAGCACATAAAAACAATCCTTTTAAATTAAATAGCGTGTAGTTCAAACAATCATTGATTCATTTATATATTTATTCATCTACCTTTATTTATCTACTTTTATTTATCTATCTTTATTTATCTTATCTCATCTGCAGGGTCAGCGAGTCAAATCACAAAGACATATAGTTTACTATTATTAAAGTTTATAGTGTACTATTTACAGTACTATAGTGGATGTGTTGTGATTTCAACTGTAATACATAGACTAGTGTGATTTTGTTCTATCTGTCTCTGTCTGTCTTTTTGTTTGTCTTTTTGGTATTTTTCTGTCTGTCTTTCCTTCTATCTTTCCATCTGTCTCTATCTTTTTTGTCTTTCTTTCTGTCTTTCTACCAGTCTCTTTCTGTTGTTTTTTCTGTCTCTGTCTGTTTGTTGTTCTGTTGTTCTGTCTTTCTTTCCTTCTATCTTTCTGTCTCTGTCTTTCTGTCTCTTTCTTTCTCTGTTGTTCTGTCTTTCTTTCCTTCTATCTTTCTGTCTCTGTCTTTCCGTCTTTCTTTCTCTGTTGTTCTGTCATTCTTTCTGTCTGTTTGTCTTTCTTTATGTCATTCTGTCCGTCTTTTTTCTGTCGTTCTGTCTGTCTGTCTGTCTTTTTTTGTCTTTCTATCTGTCTCTGTCTTTCTGCTGGTACCCGTCTTTGTCCCTTTTGTTGACGTTTTTAGGCTTCCAGCGTTTTAGAAGTTTTTTTTTGTCACTTTTCCCAATATTTTTGAAGATTTTCCTCCAACGTTTTGTCGCCTTGTTCCACATTTTTGATGCTTATTTTTCAACCTCTTACATTTCTGATATAAAAAACTTGGAAACGGGTCAAATCTGAGCCCAGGACAGCATGAGGGTTAAGGAAGTCCTGTAATTGGTTCCAGGAGTCGGGTGCACTCAAAATCAAACAAAAATCAAACCATTTCAGGTTAAGAAATAAAAAAGAGATGAGAATTAAGAAGAAAAATAAAATGATAATAATTCAAATAGAATTAAAAGAAATGTCAGTTAAACATTGATAAGCTTTTAATGTGCTGATTGGCTGCGTGTTCTTCTGTGTGACTTAACAAGGAAATGTAGTTTCTTTACAACAACAGTTACAGCGATTCTTATCAGAGATATTTCAGTTACCTGCATGTATCAAAGAAGCAGTTACACACAGAGAGACACACACACATATGCGCACGCAAGGACACACACATGCACAATCACAGACACACACACTCACACACAGAAGCGTGCGCACACACAGACACGCATAATCAGACACACACACATAGACACATACGCACAGACACAGACACACACATATCCATGCAAGGACACACATTCACAAACACACACAGTAGTCCAGATCCAGAACATTTAGACCGTTGACCAAAACCTCAAACTGACAAACTTGCAGGTAGAAGAAACATTTAACACAGTGTAAGACAACTTACACCATGTGTCTTCCTTAACACAAGGCAGGGCTGTAGTCAAGACCGCCTTTGTCGAGTCCAAGTCAAGTCCAAGACCAAGACTATTCGAGTCCAAGTCAAGACCGAGTCCAAAATGGTTCAAGTCCAAGTCAAGACCGAGTCCAAAAGGTTTGAGTCCAAGTCAAGACTGAGTCCAAGACAGGAAAAAAAGGTCTTATGCATGACAGTATCAAGACAATCATTTTGGGTTTCACTTTTCCTCCAAAATTATTAGCAACATAATTAAGACACCTGGACTCGGTCGAGACCAAAAGCCCAAAAGCCATATCTGGCAAGACCAGTGGTCAAGACCAAGACAAGTCCGAGTCCAAATAATAGCGAGTACGAGACAAGTCCGAGACCAAAGAAAAACGGCCTTGAGTCCGGACTCGAGTCCAAGACGGGACTCGAGTACTACAGCCCTGACACTAGGAATAATAAAGGAGAATAATCCAACAAAGCTAAAAGGTCCTGATCAGGCGTCAGATTGGGGCTTTAACCCTCGTGTTGTCCTTGGATCAAAATGGAAAACTTTTATCAATGTTTTTATCTTTTTCGTACGTCGTACAGAAACAATGTCTGGTCATCATTGGCTCCGGGAGAACAGAATGCAATTTAATTATTTCCTTTTTTCGTCTCATTTGTCTTTTTGTTTCTGGAAACTAAGTGCAAATATTTCCAGGGTTTGAACTGCAGATCACTTATTTTATCTTTTATTTAATCTTGATGATTTATTATTGAAATGTTCCCACCATGAGTTTTGTTCCAAAGGTTTATCATTATAGACATTGTTTTATATAATCCTATACTGTCTTTCTACAGTCACCATGGAGACATTAAAACATATTTGTTGGATCAGTTTGTCTTCAGGATTTCATAAAGTCAGTGACACCATTAAGAAAAGATGTAATAAGACACTTTGATAATAATAAACAGGAAACAGCTGATTTGATGAATATGTCTTTATTATGTGGAAACACTGAAATAATATTGAGACGTTGCAACCAGCTGGTAAATGGTGGTCGATACACGTCAAATAAAAGACCCTTCCTTCCTTCCTTCCTTCCTTCCTTCCTTGCCTCCTTTGCATAATTCTTTCCTTCCCTCTTCTTTCCATCCCCACCTCCTTTCCATACTTCCTTTCTTACGTCTTCCTTCCTTCCTTCCATGTCTTTCCTTCCCTACCTCCTTTACTTCCATCCTTCCCTCTTCTTTCCTTCCTTATACCTCCTTTGCATACTTCCATCCTCCCCTCTTCTCTCCTTCCCTACCTCCTTTACATCCTTCCTTTCTTACATCTTCTATCTTTCCTTAGAAATATTACAGTCCTTGAAATCCTGCAACCAGCTGGTAAATAGCGGCGTCGATACACGTCAAATAAAAGACAGACCCTTCCTTCCTTCCTTCCTTCCTTCTCTGCATGTCTTTCCTTTCCTACCTCTTTTACATACTTCCTTCCGCCCCTCTTCCTTCCTTCTTATTTCCTTCCCTACCTCCTTACTTCCTTCCCTCTTGTTTTTTACATACTTCCTTTCTTACGTCTTCCTTCCTTCCATGTCTTTCCTTCCCTACCTCCTTTACATTCTTCCTTTCTTACGTCTTCTATCCTTATATTCTAGTCCTTGAAATCCTGCAACCAGCTGGTAAACAGCGGCGTCGATACACGTCAGATAAAAGAAAGAGATAGTTGCAGCAGTGATGAAGTCCTCAAGTACAGAAACATGTGACTGACAATTGTGGGAAAATGTGACAAAATATTCTGAAAAATTGACAAAAATGTAAAAACAAGCTGTTAACGACTGAAAGAGGAGAAATAAAAGCCAGAGCTAGACGCAGAGTGAGAGCAGCGTCAGAGTCAAACCAGGAAATATTAACACGACAGACTAAGGGGTTAACTAACTAACTGACTCCAAACGTTATAATCAACTACATAAACCAAGGTAGAGCCAAGCTGCTAATCCATGTTGTTATTATCTTTTATTCTAATAATCCTGTAGGACTACAGAGTCAGTACACATGACTTCTAACCAGATTGGGCACTATGAAGGGCAGAGGAACAATATCTCTGGAATCCAGGTTACTTAGCAACACACAATCAACAGCTGAGCCCATGTTAGACAATTGGTCTGATTTAACAAAGCTGATCCCAACACTACCCCCCCCCCCACCCCTCTGTCACCAGAGAGTTCAGATCATCTTTTTCTCACAGATCCAGTTCATGGTATCAGAATAATTTTGTGTCCTTTTTCCTTGTTGATCGCAGCATGTTGCAGGGTACCAGTTACTGTCAGACAAATAAAATGTTCTTTTATCAAACAGCTGAAACTGATGATTGTTTTTCATTTGAAATAAACTGTTTAATTTCACTTTAAATATTTATATTATCTGTTAATAATTACATTATTTCAATATCTCGTTTAAGATTAAGCTTTGTAAATCAATGTAACCTGTAACAGCTGCTGATGAAAGAATGAAACCTCTCTCTCTCTCTCGCTCTCTCTCTCTCTGTGTGGTGGTCCATCTGTCTGTCTCTTAGTGTAATGAAAACTTTTCAAATGTCTCACTTCTCTGTCAGTGTTGATCCATTTCCTTTCTCTTTGACTCCATTCACACCGTAGATCAACCTGTCTCTCTCTCTACCTGTCTGTCTACTATTTTACTAGTAAGCATCTTCCAATAAATTCCAATGGAATTATGAAAAAAAAAAACTTTAAAATATCTCACGTCTCTGTCACCGGTGATCCGTCCAACCATTTCCATTTCCATCCTCCTTGTGTCAATTCATACCGTAGACCAATCCAGGACTCTCCATTGTTACTCAGCTCAGAGACAAACTTCTAGAAGTGGACGAGAGACAACAATCATTTCTCTGTTCCCAGTTCAGCATTTCTGTTGTAGTAAAGTCATCTTGTGACTTCATCAGCCACAACAAACACAAGAGGGATCCTCGGTCCCCCCCACACTGAGGACTGGACCCAGCAGCAGGACAGGAACCACACATTAGTAACGGAGGAAAGAGAAGAAAGACATTTAGAATCAGCAGAGGAACAGAGAACATGAGGAAGTTCACCGTTAGAGCTCAACACAGCAACATTAACACAAACATTTTCATTTCTGTTCATATTTACATATTTCCATTAAATGTCTTTTTCTCTGAGATCATTTAGAAATAAACACACTCACCTGTTCCTTGTCGTCGTTAATGACGACCAGATCTGATCCTCTCTGCAGACAATCAGCTCTGCTGTCAAACCACTTCTTCTTCTCTTTAGATTTAAAGTACCAACTGCGTTCATATCCCGTCCATCCATCAGGACAAATCTTAAGAAGAACTTTTAAAGACAGATTTCACATAATTCAGTGTCAAAGTGATTAGACTTGGAGTTGAAACAGTTATAATACGTAACTACACAATCAAGGTCTATGATGTAAATGTGGATAATACAGGAGTTCACTGGTTTTAACTTTTTACCTTCAGTTCTGTTCTTCAGCTGCTTTACTTCATCCTGTAACTGACTGTAGTTTTTGCTCAGTTGGTCATATCTGATCTGCAGCAAAGTGACTGAAAGATGAATATGAAAACATAACAAAGTTCATATTCAGGACATTAAACCAAAGTCTGTGTTTTGTTGAAAATGAGCCAAAGCTTGTATGAGGTGTCATTAGTCTGACTTTCCCAAAGTGAATATGTCTTTAGTCCAAGTGTCTCTCTTCATGTTTCCACTGACAGGGTTTCCTTGCTGAGTGGTGGTATAAAGGAACCGTCCTGCTAGTCAAGGGTTGTGTTGATAAAGTTTCAGCTGAATGTTAACACAGAATGAAGACCCCCGTATGTCTTCCATTGGGATCGGGTTAGGAAGGGATCTCTTGTCAAGACGGGTATGGCTGCAGCCTGGAGCATCCCATGTCATGCGGTCCCGTCTCATGCCGAGGTGTGTCCAACGGTAAATTCAGAGGGTCAAAAATACGAAATCGCGAATAATTTTCCAGATGGAGTCACGGGTAAATTCGTGACCACGTTTGTTGCAATCAATTGAAAAACGTTAAAAACTGTTAAAGTAACAATTTTACCATAAATATAGTTTGCTCATTTCTGAATGTTATGATTGTGTTGTTCCATATTAACGTAGCTACATCGGATGAAACTTGCATCAGCGACGCACCCATTTCTGCCGATTAACGGCAGGATTTGCTGAGGAGGGATAACAACGATCTCCACACAACAAGAAGAAGAATACAAAAATAAACATGTTACACTCTTTCAAAGACTCTTTAATTTTATATTCTATATTGTTTTCATACTTCACTGGGACATTGCTGCAAATACAGCTGCTTATCCTCATGGTGAGAGCATTGTATATGTATAGTTCTACTGGCGCTGCGGTTGTAGTTTTCTACTACCCTGGCCTCGGCCTTCAGGTCTCTGGGACCCGGGGCAGAATGCGGTTGTAGTTTTCTACTACCGTGGCCTCGGCCTTCAGGTCTCTGGGACCCAGGGCAGAATGCGGTTGTAGTTTTCTACTACCGTGGCCTCGGCCTTCAGGTCTCTGGGACCCGTGGCAGAATGCGGTTGTAATTATCTACTACTGTGGGTTTGGCCTTCAGGTCTCTGGGACCAGTCCTGCATACGACTGCGTATCTCTGCTGCCACGGCCTTGGGCCAGAACGAGATTGTATTTCTCTTCCACTTCCGCGCCGGCGGTTTTATCGTATTTTGTGTTGTATTGTATGAAAAGGGAGAAAAAATTAAAAACAAAACCAAATGCTTGACCTCTGTCGGGAGAGAAATTCCTTCTAAAAAAATACTTCTATAACTGCAACTTTGATCCAAGTTGCAGTTATAGAAGTATTTTTTTAGTTTGCCTATAATGTGCATTTATTGTAGAGACGGACATATATTTTTAAATATTTAAAAAAACACCAAATATTTTATTCATTAGCAACATAGTTGACGCAAGCTTTTACTTTGAAAAGTAAGAGAAATATTCCGGATGCAGGCTTTTATTTTGAAAAGTAGAAAATCAGGATGGCAGAAGGTTTTTTTTAGTTTGCCTATAATCTGCATTTATTTTACAGACGGACATATATAAGTATATGTAAATATATATAAGCGTTTAATTCATCAGTATGATAGTCTGCATTTATCTTGTAGACATATTTTCAAAAGTATTTTATTTATTGGTATGATTGCCGTTACTGTTTAGTTAAAAAAACACCAAAAATTGAAAGTATTTTATTCATTACCATGATAGTTGATGCAGCTTATTTTATTCCAGATGATAGTCTGCATTTATCTTGTCAACACAACCATAACATTCAGAAATGAGCAAACTATATCTATGGTAAAATTGTGACTTTAACAGTTTTTAACGTTTTTCAATTGTTTGCAACAAACGTGGTCACGAATTTACTCGTGACTCCATCTGGAAAATTATTCACGATTTTGTATTTTTGACCCTCTGAATTTACCGTTGGACACACCTCGGCATGAGACGGGACCGCATGAGACAGGACGCTCCAGGCTGCAGCCATACACTCTTGCTCTTGTGTGTTGAGCTCTCTGTTTTAGAGAGAGAGAGAACTCAGTGTGTATGTGAGTGAGAGAGAGAGAGAGAGAGAGCTCAGTGTGTATGTGTGAGTGAGAGAGAGAGAGAGAGAGAGAGAGAGAGAGAGAGAGAGAGAGAGCTCAGTGTGTATGTGTGTGTGAGTGAGAGAGAGTGAGGAAGCAGGCGTGTGGATGCGACCGGAGAGCTCAGTGTGTGTGTGAGAGAGAGAAAGAGCCAAACTCCTGTTTTAGTGCCTGTCTCTTTAAGACCCCTCCTGTAAAAGTCCAGTCTGCTCTGATTGGCTCATTTAAAAAATATGGCGCCACTATGCAGACGGTGGTTGTGAAGCCGTGGGCGGAGCTACTCAGAAAGGGGAAGTATATTCTAATGAGCCTGACTGTGACAGAGGAAGAGGAGTCAGATGGGAATAGCTTGTTGAATAGTCTTATTTCCCAGTTGGTGGGTTGGTAGCACTCCAGATGCCCAAATGTATATAAGAACTGGAAAAGTATGTTTTTATGACATGTCTCCTTTAAGATATGACAGTTTGTATTAAAACATAAATACTCACAGCGAATGAAGACTGCAGCCAATATGAGAAGATAAAACCCTCCCAGAGTCACTGCAGCAGCTTTGAGACGCCTTCTGTTGTTGGCTGCAGGGTTGTTTTGAGTGTGTGGTCCTACGGAGACAAAATACATCCAGAACAGGACTTATTATGTTTGTTTGAAGAAATATTATTCAGTATGTAGTTGTTCTAAAGCTACACGTAAACTGAGATGAACTTCCTCTTTACACCAATCATCATTTCAGACTTACCGGCTCTTTGTGGCCCGAGATCAGCGTGATGCTCTTCCTCCTCTAAGATCTCCACCTGACTCTCCTCTTCCTCTCCGCTGGTCTCTTGGACGTTTCTGTTATATCTCACATTCAGGCTCAAACGTGGAGCAGCGACAGCGTCTGCAGACATCTTGACCAACTGAAAAACTGAACTGAACGTCTTCTCCGTCTCACTGTGTCTTTAAGTTGGTCACGCCTTTAACACGGGAAGTGGCTGCAGCACAAACCACTAAGACAGATACACATCCTTATACATGTGTTACTGTTAAACAAGAAGTCCCACTAAACATGAAATATCACTCATATTTAGGCATTCAGTCATTTGGGAATTGGAATTATTAAACCCTTCAGATAAACTTTATAAAAGTATCTTAAAGTAAAGTTTCTCTGTAAAAATGTGGAAGTAAACTTATCTTTGCAGAGCAGCATTCACACCTCGCAGAAACGGGAAGTGTTGCTGGCCTCGCCACTTATCTTAGAGGAAGGTTTAGGTGTGAAATTTAATGTTTGAGTGAAACAAACAACACACATGACAGACCATCTTCTTTACTGACACACAACCAGGGTCTGTGATATTTACCTGAAGTCCAGCTGGAAGGAATAAAGAATAAGCTCTGCTACATGCACAGCTAGTAACACACAAAGAGCAGATCAGAGATGCAGAACAGAGGAGAGGAGAAAGAAGATGAAGGGATGAGGGATCAATGTTGCAAGTCTTCCATGTGTAATAGTTTATACATGTTTGTGTGTTTGTCTGTGTGTTAATGGCGTGAAGTGTTTGTGTGTGTGTGCGTCTGTGCTTGTGTGCATTTTTCTCTGCTCTGGGTTGTGTTGGGTTGTGTGTCTGTGTCGGTGTGTGTGTCTTTTGTTGTGTATGTGTTTCTGTGTGCCTTTGTTGTGTGTGTCTGTGCACACAGAGAGCAGATCAGAGATGCAAAACAGAGGAGAGGAGAAAGAAGATGAAGGGATGAGTGATCAATGTTGCAAGTCATCCATGTGTACTAGTTTATACATGTTTGTGCGTTTGTCTGTTTGTTAATGGCGTGAAGTGTTTGTGTGTGTCTGTGCTTATGTGCATTTTTCTGTCCTCTGGGTTGTGTTGGGTTGTGTGTCTGCCTGTAGGTGTGTTTGTGTGTCTGTGTTGGTGTGTGTGTGTCTTTGTCTGTGTTTTCGGTGTGTCTTTTGTTGTGTGTGTGTGTGTGTGCGTCTGTGCATGTATGTCTGTCATTGTGTGTTCATGGCTAGTTAGCTGAAGTGTTGTTGTTGTAACTGAACCTACAGTTATTTCTCTTGTGGCTCTTTTGGTTATTTACAGCTTCAGGTGCATTACCACCACCATCTGGACTGGAGACGGCACTTCTTGTTGACGTTAGAAGTATTTTCAAACTAAACAAGACTAGCTCGCCCCTCCCTCCTCCTCATCCCTCCCCCTCCCTTCTGTGCTTCTTGACACTAATTCCCCCCGTCAACCCACACCCCCAAATCCTTGTAGTTGGTTATTGGCTGGAACGTTGGAGCTCATTTTGTGTATGCTTCGTGGTGCAGGTGGGTGCAGTTTGTTTTTGTTGGCATTTGTAGATCATGGGCTGTCTACAGATGTCTTACAGTGTGTTCTGGGGACAGGCAGCTAGCAGATAGTGAGGAGATGTTTTTTACAGTGTGTTCTGGGGACAGGCAGCTAGCAGATAGTGAGGAGATGTTTTTTACAGTGTGTTCTGGGGACAGGCAGCTAGCAGATAGTGAGGAGATGTTTGCTGTAGCACCTTTAAGGGAAATAATTTAATCACAGAAAAGCCAAATACGGATATTTGGTCAGGTGTCTTTGTTGTTGTTATTGACGCTAAATGTCTCTGCAAAAGATCTCCTTACGTCTCCTTTACTGACACATAACACGCGCTTGGTCGTCTCCCTTAGCATCACATAACACGCACTAGGTCGTCTCCTTTAGCATCATACTTCACTCACTTGGTCGGGACTATTGACGTCCCTGTTGACACACGTGGACACCTGGGTGAAAGTCCTGTGTTTGACCAATCTCTCCCCCGACCAACCTCCCTACAGGGAATTTCCCCCTTACATACTACTCGCTAAACCTCGTCTAGATGCTGCCCTCCTTGGTACGTTCTAAACACACACCGAAGGGCGCCTTTTCTGGCCGCAGACGCTGCAGCAGAACGCCGTGTCCGGGTGGAAGCGCAGATGGAGCTTCAGGCTCGCCGTGTGCTCCAGGCGCTTCCCGCACAGGCCGCAGTCTCTCAGGTGCACCGAATCGTGCGTGGTCAGGTGACTGATGCTCATGAAGTACTTGCTGCCAACTTGGCAGCTAAACGGCGGCTGAGTCTGGCGTGAAGGAACGGCGGAGCTCTGCACCTTCCCGCCCGAAGAACTCTGTACCTGAGTTTCTTCCGTCTCCGGTCCTGCCGCCTCTCCCCCGTCATCGCTGTCTTCCGTGTTAGATGAATTGGCGAATTGCTGCCCGTCGCTCGCTACTTCTGAACAGACAACTGGATCCAAGCCGTTCATTGGTTCAGAAACTCCGCAGCCTTCCAAGTGGCGATGACGGCGTCTATTGGAAATTATTGATTATTGCACCTTATCCATTAATCTTTGCAGCTCTACTTTTAACTGTTTTTAAGTAAGTATGTAAAGAGGGAAGGAACGAAGAAATTAAGTACGTATTGGGGAAAGAGGTTTGAAGTTAAGGATAGAAGGATAGAAAGAGGAAAGGATGGAAGGATGAAAAGGAAGAATGAAAAAGGGAAAGAAGAAAAGAAGTCGTAGGAAAGAGAGAACAACAAAATGTAAAGTTGAAGACAACACAAAGGTTAAAAACATCAAATTACATTACATGACATCCCTTTTTAAGATTCAACGCCAATTCTTTTATATTTTGGATTTGAACTAGAACACAGAGTCACACACACAGAGCTCTCCGGTTGCTTCTGCTTCCTCTTTCTCTGTCTCTCTGTCTCTCACACACAAAGTGAGCACACACACACACACTTTTTTTCAAGAGAATTGCAGGCACAACAGCAGAGATGAGTGATATGTCAGGTCACGGACACACACAGAGAGGTGCATAGACACACACACAGACACACACACCAATGCACAAACACACGCACAGACACGGTCACTCACAAGCACACTGACATGTGCAGACACATGACAGTGTCAGGTCATCACAGGACAAACACACGGACACACACACACAGACACACAGAAGCGTAGACGCGCAAACAGCCAGACACACACACACTCAAAAAGACACACAGAGTCTCACACACACACAAATGCAAAGACACACACACACACACACACACACAAAAACAAACAAACAGAGACACACAATCACAGACACAGTCACACACATGCACTCCAACAGACACACTTACCCCGACAGACACACACACCACAAAAAACACAAACACCCCGACAGACACCCCCCCACACACACACAAACACATACACACAAACAGTCACACGCAGATACAGACACACACGCATTACTTATATTTCATATTTTACATTTTCTTCCATGTTATATTACTTCTTGACACTGTAAAGGGGTTTCTTCAATCTCGTTTTGATAATGACAAAGGGTCAGAATTGACAACAGGAGGATTAACAAGTATAAACAACAATCATCCATACATTACTTTAGTTTATTTAACAAAAAAAAATTTAAAAAGGTTTGTGATCATAGTCCTGATCCCAGTGATCCGAGGTACCCAGTAAACTAAGATGTGAACCTGCTGGCCAACAGGTCCAATGCTGTCTTCATACAGACACGTGTGCTGCCCCCTCCTGGTACAACTAAGAACTGCACGGCCTGTTTCTTATCACATGAAGCTGGAACAACTTGGATGTTGTTATTAAAGCCTCATATTCTGCTCATCTTCAGCTTCATAATAGTATTTAGACGTTATATCAGAATAGGTGCACATGGTTTCATTTACAGGAAACACCATGTTGTTGTTGTGGTGACGGAAGAGAGCTGAGCTCTCGATCTACCGGTCAGTGTTCGTTCCTTCCCTCACCGATGGTCATGAAGGCTGGGTCAGGACCGAAAGAACCAGATCCAGGGTACAAGCGGCCAAAATGGGTTTCCTCAGGAGGGGGGGGGCATCTCCCTTAGAGATCGGGTGAGAAGCTCAGTCCTCCGAGAGGAGCTCGGAGTAGAGCCGCTGCTCCTTCACGTCGAAAGGAGCCTGTTGAGGTGGTTCGGGCATCTGGTGAGGATGCCTCCTGGGGGCCCCCCTAGGGAGGTGGTCCAGGCACGTCCAGCTGGGAGGAGGCCTCGGGGAAGACCCAGGACTAGGTGGAGGGACATCCAGCTAGGAGGAGGAGGTCTCGGGGAAGACCCAGGACTAGGTGGAGGGACGTCCGGCTGGGAGGAGGCCTCAAGGAAGACCCAGGACTAGGTGGAGGTATGTCCGGCTGGGAGCAGGCCCAACAACACTGATTGATTAAAAAGTGTCAACAAAAGTGTTGATTTTCAATATTGACAGGAAGACAACACAAGGGTTAAAAGATTTTAGTCTGGTGTTGAGGTGTTGAGGTGTAACGCTCATCCCGCTCGTCATTTCCAGGTTAACACCACCAATCAGATCGGTCGTTGAGTCCGACTGCCCGCCTTCCGATTCAACATGTCACATCGGCCCAAATGACGGCCGACGGCTCCTCCGACCGACAACAGCACAGAACACACCGAACAGATCTGAGTCACTGACCTCTCCAGCCGACTTGGTAAGCAGCGTTAACTAATAAAAGTTAAAAAACACGGCAAATGTACAAACAGAGCTCAGTCCGATAGCCAAAAGGGCAAAAATCAGGCAGAGTTCAGTACACGGGTTATCAGGTAAAAACACAGGCAGCAGTACAGGCCGGGTCCAGTCACAAGTCACCAGTCACCAGTCACAATCACAAGTCCAAAAGAGGGGTAACAGGTGTGGGAGAGAGGCAACAGGTGTGGGAGAGTAGCAACAGGTAGGGGAGAGTAGCAACAGGTGTGGAAGAGTGGCAACAGGTGTGGGAGAGAGACAACAGGTGTGGGAGAGGGGTAACAGGTGTGGGAGAGTAGCGACAGGTGTGGGAGAGGGGTAACAGGTGAGGGAGAGGGGCAACAGGTGTGGCAGTTCAAGCTCTGATGATGACACCTCCCTTGTAGTCAACCAGGAGACAGAATAGATGTAAAACGCGGACCGGAGTCCAGGATCAGCAGAAGTCAGGTCACAGGCCAAGAAGAGGGGGTTCTGGGCCAAGCTGTGACCCCCAGACTCAGAGTGTTGATGTCTTTAACCCGCTTGTTGTCGTTGTCATTTACAAAAACTTTCTATATCCGAACTATGATGAAAGAATGTTGGAAAAAGCTACAACAACACAAGGAACAAAATGGACACAAATTTAAAAAAGTGACTAAAAAGCTGTTTTAAAGGTGACAAAAACTTGTTAAAAAGTCACAAAAAATTGGAAAGAAGTGAAAAAAACATTTGAAAAAGTGACAAAAAACTTTAAAAAAAAGGTAGAAAAAAGACAAAAACATTTAAAAATGTGTATTAGGTTATGCAAATGCTAATGGCTAGTTATCTGAAGTGTAGATGTAACTGAACCTACAGTTATTTCTCTTGTGGCTCTTTTTGTCAGTTACAGATTCAGGTGCTTTACCACCCCCATCAGGACTGGAGTAGTCCTGACTCTCATTTGAGAGTTTGTAGCTCTGGAGAACTGACTATAATCATTTAAGAGTAGGCTTAAGACTTTCCTCTTTGATAAAGCTTATAGTTGGAGCTGGCTCAGGAGAGTCCTGAACCATCCCTTAGTTACGCCGCCATAGGCCTAGACTGCTGGGGATTTCCCATGATGCACTGAGCACCTCTCTCCTCCTCCTTCTCTCCTTCTGTATGCAACCTCATCCCATTAATGCATGTTACTAACTCAACTTCTTCTCTTTCCCAGAGTCTCTCTCGCCCCTCTCCTCTCATTGCTTCCTGCAGGTGTTTCTGGTTCTGGATCTGTGGTTGGAGTCACCTGCTGCCTCCATGTTCCTGCTCGACACCCTCTGCTACAATTCCCCATGTCTCTCTCTCTCTCTCTGTCTCTCTGTCTTTTTCTTCTCTCTCTCTTTAATCAAGATATGAGACGTTAGAAATGATGAGTGTAACTGAGACGTTGGTTAAGATTTGGGAAATATCCTCATCAATGTGAAGCCACCAGAGTGGTTTGGTTTAGAGGAGGGTTGTGTACCGAACTCAGAACTTTTTATGGTAAATTAGGTAAAACTAAAGACCGATTCATGTTGCAGTACCTTAGAGCCGCGGTTCTCAAAGTTTTTCAATAATGTCCCCATTTGAAGTGTTTTTAAGCCACGTACCCCTGACCAGCGATGGATTGACCAGACAGCAGCCATGTACCTGAAAACATGTAAATGCTGATGAGAAAAGGCAACAGAAACTTTAAAAGAAAATGTAAAAACTTGGAAAAAGTCGGTAGAAAGAAGGAAGTAAGGCAAGAATAGGTGAAAATAGCTTCAAAAACTTAGAAAATAACAACAACTAAAAAAGTGACAGATTTGTAAAAGAAACAGTAGAAAGAAGGAAGGAAGACTTCAAAAAGTGTCAAAAACCTTGAAGGAATCAAGGAAGGAAGGAAGGAAGGAAGGTCAAAAATAGTGACAAAAACGTCCAGGATTTTGAGTGAGCGTCCAGACTACTCTATTTGTCGAACGTTCTGCCGTTGTTTACCTTTTCTTCTTCTTCTAGTCCGTAGAAATAATAATGTCGGCAGCCTTTGCTCATCAGCGCCACCTCTGTTCAGGAGAAGACTGCATCTAGTGTCACGAGCACCACGCGGGTGTATGAACAGTCACGGCGTCTCATGACGTCACATTTGCTTACGCCAGCCTGGATGCGGCTACTGTACGACGCCCTGTAACGCGCCCGTACAAACGCCATCTTCTCCGCCTTCTCTGCGTGTTTGACAGAGAGCGAGGCTCGACATACACAGCTATTCCACAGTCTGAGGAAAACAAAGGGGGGGGGGCCTTCTCCTTTGTGGCCCCGAGACTCTGGACCAAACGTCCCGTTCATATCAGGTCCTCCTCTACTGCAGAGACCTTTAAGTCTCGTCTTAAAACACATTTTTATTCTTTGGCGTAGGATGTAGTTTAGGGACATTTGTATAGAAGTGTGTTGTTTGTCTTCCTTTGTTTTTATTACATAATATAACTTTTGTCCAGCACGTTGTTCAGCCTAGGTCGGTTTTAAATGACCTCTAGAAATAAAATGACTTGACACAGAGCTGCGGTGCAGACGGAGCAAACTACGTCACCTCTGCAGCTTCAGGTTTAACGTTCCCCTTCCTCTGAGACAGACGTCCTCTATGCCCTGCAGACAGACTGACAGGCTGCAGGTTGGAGGGCAAGGCAACTTTATTTCTAGAACACATTTCAGCAACAAGACAATTCAAAAAGCTTTACATCAAACATTAAAGAGCAATTAAAGACTTTCATGAAAGGAAAACAGGCTCAAATAACAAAAAGATACAAATACAATAGATAGGTTAAGGTTACAGCGCAGCGTTAAAATAATAATAATGATGATTTAATTGGTTGTGGGGACGGGTCTGGGAGGGAGATGGAGGTGGGGGGGGGTTATTTCTAAGGAACAACTTCTAACTAACTGACTCCAAACGTTATAATCAACTACATAAACCAAGGTAGAGCCAAGCTGCTAATCCATGTTGTTATTATCTTTTATTCTAATAATCCTGTAGGACTACAGAGTCAGTACACATGACTTCTAACCAGATTGGGCACTATGAAGGGCAGAGGAACAATATCTCTGGAATCCAGGTTACTTAGCAACACACAATCAACAGCTGAGCCCATGTTAGAGAATTGGTCTGATTTAACAACACTGATCCCAACACTACCCCCCCCCCCTGTCATCAGAGAGTTCAGATCATCTTCTCACAGATCCAGGTCTTATTATCAGAATATCTACCCTGTGTCCATAGTCCTTGTTGATCGCAGCATGTTGGAGGGTACCAGAAATCATCCTGAGGCAGTCCTGGTCCCCAGAACCTGTCAGACAAATAAAATGTTCTTTTATCAAACAGCTGAAACTGCTGATTGTTTTTCATTTGAAATAAACTGTTTAATTTCACTTTAAATATTTATATTATCTGTTAATAATCACATTATTTCAATAACTCGTTTAAGATTAAACTTTGAAATCAATGTAACCTGTAACAGCTGCTGATGAAAGAATGAAACCTCTGTGTGTGTGTGTGTGTGTGTGTGTGTGTGTGTCTCTGTGTGTCTTTCCGTGTGTCTTTCTGTGTGTGTGTGTGTGTGTGTGTGTGTGTCTCTCTCGCTCTCTTTGTGTGTGTGTGTGTTTCTCTTTCTGTGTGTGTGTGTGTGTGTGTGTGTGTCTCTCTCTCGCTCTCTTTGTGTGTGTGTGTGTGTGTGTGTGTGTGTGTGTCTCTCTCTCGCTCTCTTTGTATGTGTGTGTGTGTCTTTCCGTGTGTCTGTCTCTGTGTGTGTCTGTGTGTGTGTGTGTGTGTTTGTGTTTGTCTCTGTGTGTGTGTGTGTGTGTGTGTCTCTCTCTGTGTGTGTGTGTGTGTCACTGTGTGTGTGTGTGTGTCTCTCTCTGTGTGTGTGTGTGTGTGTCTCTGTGTGTGTGTCTCTCTGTGTGTCTCTGTGTGTGTGTCTCTCTGTGTGTCTCTGTGTGTGTGTCTCTGTGTGTGTGTGTGTATGTGTGTGTGTCTCTCTGTGTGTGTGTGTGTGTGTGTGTGTGTGTGTCTCTCTCTGTGTGAGTGTGTGTGTGTGTGTGTGTCTCTCTCTGTGTGAGTGTGTGTGTGTGTGTGTGTGTCTCTCTCTCTCTCTGTGTGTGTGAGTGTGTGTGTGTGTCTGTGTGTGTCTCTGTGTGTCTCTGTGTGTCTCTTTTTGTCTGTGTGTCTCTGTGTGTGTGTGTCTCTGTGTGTGTGTCTGTGTGTGTGTGTGCGCGTGTGTGTGTGTGTCTGTGTGTGTGTGTGTATGTGTGTGTGTCCCTCTCTCTGTGTGTGTATGTGTGTGTGTCTCTCTCTCTGTGTGTGTGTGTGTATGTGTGTGTGTCTCTCTCTCTGTGTATGTGTGTCTCTCTCTCTGTGTGAGTGTGTGTGTGTGTGTGTGTGTGTGTGTGTGTGTCTCTCTTATGTGATGAAAACCAAAAACCTTTAAAATGTCTCACGTTTGTCTTTCTGTCATCAGTGATCCGTCCACCCATTCCCATTTGTATCCTTCTAGTATCCCTACAGTATTTAGACCAATCCAGGACTGTCCTCCGTTACTCAGCTCAGAGACAAACTTCTAGAAGTGGACGAGAGACAACAATCATTTCTCTGTTCCCAGTTCAGCATTTCTGTTGTAGTAAAGTCATCTTGTGACTTCATCAGCCACAACAAACACAAGAGGGATCCTCGGTCCCCCCCACACTGAGGACTGGACCCAGCAGCAGGACAGGAACCACACATTAGTAACGGAGGAAAGAGAAGAAAGACATTTAGAATCAGCAGAGAAACAGAGAACATGAGGAAGTTCACCGTTAGAGCTCAACACAGCAACATTAACACAAACATTTTCATTTCTCTTCATATTTACATATTTCCATTAAATGTCTTTTTCTCTGAGATCACTCACTCAGAAACAAACACACTCACCTGTTCCTCTTCGTTGTCAATGACGACCAGATCTGATCTTCTCTGCAGACAGTAACCTCTGCTGTCATACCAACCCTTCTTCTCTTTAGATTTAAAGTAACATCTGGGTCCAGATCTCGTCCATCCATCAGGACAACACTTCTCTTAATGACAGACAAATGTGGAGGGAATAAGACGTGTTAATAGTTCTAATTAACAGCTGACGATCTTTATTGTCTCTTTATGTTTCTCTTTCATGTTTATTCTGTTAATAATTAGTAAATAGTTTCTCTCAGGTTTCTGGTTTCAGGTCTCTGACATTATTACGTCATCAGTGATAAAGTTCAGCAGCATTAAACAGTTACCATCAAAACTAAAGGCCCAGTCCATCCATATAATGGTAATGTGTATAATACAGGAGTTCACTGGTTTTAATATTTTACCTTCAGTTCTGTTCTTCAGCTGCTTTACTTCATCCTGTAACTGAGTGTAATTTACACTCAGTGTATCGTAGCTGCTCTGTAACTGACTGTTGTTGACTGATATCTCTGGAAAAAAACAGCAATAGAAACAAGGAAGACATCATGAGATTAGTTGTGCCTAACAGACCGGGTGAAGGTGATCTGAAACCTTTCTTACCAAAAACTTTCCCCTGTGAATGACTGTAGTTGTTGCTCAGTTGGTCGTATTTGATCTGCAGCAAAGTGACTGAAAGATGAATATGAAAACAAAACAAAGTTAAAAAAGACCAACAACACCAAATCATTCTGCTTCAAACTAAAGACAAATATTCAGGACATTAAACCAAAGTCTGTGTTTTGTTGAAAATGAGTCAAAGCTTGTATGAGGTGTCATTAGTCTGACTTTCCCAAAGTGAATATGTCTTTAGTCCAAGTGTCTCTCTTCATGTTTCCACTGACAGGGTTTCCTTGCTGAGTGGTGGTATAAAGGGACCGTCCTGCTAGTCAAGGGTTGTGTTGATAAAGTTTCAGCTGAATGTTAACACAGAATGAAGACCCCCGTATGTCTTCCATTGGGATCGGGTTAGGAAGGGACCTCTTGTGTGTTGAGCTCTCGGGTTTAGAGAGAGAGAGACAGAGAGAGAGATAGTGAGTGTGTGAGTGAGTGTGTGAGTGAGAGATAGTGAGTGTGAGATAGTGAGTGTGTGAGTGAGAGATAGTGAGTGTGTGAGTGTGTGTGTGTGTGTGTGTGTTGAAGAGAGAGGGGAAGAAGAAGCAGACGTGTAGATGCCAATTAAGGTCATCAGCTGGTCAGTCGGAGCATCTCTACAATCAGCGTCTATGATGTAAATGTGGATAATACAGGAGTTCACTGGTTTTAACTTTTACCTTCAGTTCTGTCTTCAGCTGCTTTACTTCATCCTGTAACTGACTGTAGTTGTTGCTCAGTTGGTCGTATCTGGTCTGCAGCAAAGTGACTGAAATATAAGATGAGGTTATCCTTCATTTAGGACAAAAATAACAGTTACATAAAGAAAGGTAAACAATCATCTAAAATGAGAATTGAAGCTACAAAAGAGCAAATATGCTAAATAAATAAATATCTTTCTTTCCTCTGTTACGTTTCCTTTCAGGAAGATTACTCTGTGAATAATTTGAATATCAACTCAGGTTTTTAGGTTTGTAAGTGACCGATTCTAACAGAAATATTCACATCATCAGCAAAACAGTTGAATAGCATGAAAGAGTTATAATACGTAACTACACAGTCAAGGTCTATAATGTAAATGTGTATAATACAGGAGTTCACTGGTTTTAACTTTTACCTTCAGTTCTGTCCTTCAGCTGCTTTACTTCATCCTGTAACTGACTGTAGTTGTTGCTCAGTTGGTCGTATCTGATCTGCAGCAAAGTGACTGAAAGACGAATATGAAAACATAACAAAGTTAAAAAAGAGTCAGTTGGGAATAGCTTGTTGAATAGTCTTATTTCCCAGTTGGTGGGTTGGCAGCACTCCAGATGCCCAAATGTATATAAGAAGTGGAAAAGTATGTTTTTATGACATGTCTCCTTTAAGATATGACAGTTTGTATTAAAACATAAATACTCACAACGAATGAAGACTGCAGCCAATATGAGAAGATAAAACCCTCCCAGAGTCACTGCAGCAGCTTTGAGACGCCTTCTGTTGTTGGCTGCAGGGTTGTTTTGAGTGTGTGGTCCTACGGAGACAAAATACATCAGAACAGGACTTATTATGTTTGAAGAAATATTATTCAGTATGTAATTGTTCTAAAGCCACACGTAAACTGAGATGAACTTCCTCTTTACACCAATCATCATTTCAGACTTACCGGCTCTTTGTGGCCCGAGATCAGCGTGATGCTCTTCCTCCTCTAAGATCTCCACCTGACTCTCCTCTTCCTCTCCGCTGGTCTCTTGGACGTTTCTGTTATATCTCACATTCAGGCTCAAACGTGGAGCAGCGACAGCGTCTGCAGACATCTTGACCAACTGAAAAACTGAACTGAACGTCTTCTCCGTCTCACTGTGTCTTTAAGTTGGTCACGCCTTTAACACGGGAAGTGGCTGCAGCACAAACCACTAAGACAGATGAACATCCTTATACATGTGTTACTGTTAAACAAGAAGTCCCACTAAACATGAAATATCACTCATATTTAGGCATTCAGTCGTTTGGGAATTGGAATTATTAAACCCTTCAGATAAACTTTATAAAAGTATCTTAAAGTAAAGTTTCTATGTAAAAATGAGGAAATAATCTTATCTTTGCAGAGCAGCATTCACACCTCCCAGAAACAGAAAGTGTTGCTGGCCTCGCCACTTATCTTAGAGGAGGGTTTAGGTGTGAAATTTAATGTTTGAGTGAAACAAACAACACACATGACAGACCATCTTCTTAACTGACACACAACCAGGGTCTGTGATATTTACCTGAAGTCCAGCTGGAAGGAATAAAGAATAAGTTCAGCTACATGCACAGCTAGTAACACACAGAGAGCAGATCAGAGATGCAGAACAGAGGAGAGGAGAAAGAAGATGAAGGGATGAGGGATCAATGTTGCAAGTCTTCCATGTGTAATAGTTTATGCATGTGTGTGTTTGTTTGTTTGTGTGTTAATGGCGTGAAGTGTTTGTGTGTGTGTGTGTGCATCTGTCCTTGTGAAAGGTGTTTGTGTGCGTTTATGTGTCCTCTGGGTTGTGTCGGGGTGTGTGTTTGTGTGTGTCTGTGTGTGTCTGTTAGTGTGTGTTAATGGGTAGTTACACACACACTCACACACACACAAAACAATAACCATAACAATATTTTTTACATAATTTATCATTTCTAGAGGTGGATTTTAACTTGATGATCCTCCAAAAACCTTTTTTCCATTAGTCATAAACACAGCTGAGAAAACAAATTCGATCCCCAGAATATTTTTGTTCTTCCACTAAAAAAGCCCAAAATGAATAAAAAGGTTTGTGCTCATAGTCCTGATCCCAGTGCTCATAGTCCTGATCCCAGTGATCATAGTCCTGATCCCAGTGATCATAGTCCTGATCCCAGTGATCATAGTCCTGATCCCAGTGCTCATAGTCCTGATCCCAGTGATCATAGTCCTGATCCCAGTGATCATAGTCCTGATCCCAGTGGTCCGAGGTACCCAGTAAACTAAGATGTGAGCCTGCTGGCCAACAGGCCCAATGCTGTCTTCATCCACTCGCGTGTGCTGCCCCCTCCTGGTACAACTAAGAACTACACGGCCTGTTTCTTATCACATGAAGCTGGAACAACTTGATGTTGTTATTAAAGCCTCATATTCTGCTCATCTTCAGCTTCATAATAGTATTTAGACCAGGGGTCCCCAAACTACGGCCCACGGGGCGCACACGGCCCGCCTTCAAATTTGACCCGGCCCCCTGAACAATACCAGAGACGGAAAAAAAATGCTACTACGACCTCACTTTGCCCCAGCACGTTTTTACCCTTATGGTCACCCATACCCCAGTCATAGAACGTGAACGTGACCCCCCACCCCCAGAACGGAATAATGGCAAAAAGGTTGGGTAAGAGAAAAATTTATTCAGAATGCAGGGTATTTAACCCCCAGTGGACGCACGATTATTTGTTTGTTCAATTCAAAGAAAAGGCTGTTTGTCTCGTCTGTCAAGAGACGGTGGCGGTATTCAAAGAATACAACCTGCGCCCACATTATGAATCCCGTCACAAAGACAAGTATGCTAGCTTGCAAGGCCAAATGCAAGCAGAAAAAATCTCAAAGCTAAAAACTGGACTGTTAGGTCAGCAGACTACATTTGTACGGCAAACTCAGCTGAACCAAGCATCAGTTCGGGCCAGCTTCCATGTTGCTCAGCTGATAGCAAGCTGCGGTAAACCTTTCACTGAAGGAGAGTTTGTCGAGAAATGTTTGAATGTTGTCGTGGAGGAGGTCTGTCCTGAGAAGAAAGACGTCTTTAATGCCGTGAGTCTGTCGGCAAGTACAATTACCAGACTCGTTGAAGAAATTGGGGGTAATGTGTATGCCCAGCTGCAGCAGAAGACTAAAGATTTTGACTTTTTTTCATTAGCACTGGATGAGAGCACGGACTTGCAGGACAACGCGGAGCGTCTTATTTTTATTCGTGGAGTTACCGCAAACTTTGAGATGTGCGAGGAGCTGGCAGCCCTACAAAGCCTGAAAGGCACTACGACTGGGGAGGTGATTTTCGACAAAGTATGTCAAACCATGCAACAGTTGGATCTGGACTGGGCAAAGCTTGCCAGCATCACGACTGACAGGGCCCCTAGTATGGTGGGCGCGTCTTGGGGTTTGATAGGGCGCATGAACCGGGAGATGGAAGAACGGGGTCTCACCGCCCCGCTACAAGTACACTGCCTAATTCACCAGCAAGCGCTGTGCTGCAAAGTGTTGAAGTGGGATTCTGTCATGAAGGTTGTGGTATCGTGCATAAACTTCATCAGAGCAAATGGACTTAAACACAGGCAGTTCCACCAATTCCTGTCTGAACTGGAGTCTGCGTACGGAGATGTGCTGTACTACACAGAGATCCGATGGTTGAGCCGCGGCAAAGTTTTGCTACTTGAAATTAACGCATTTGTTCAGTCAAAAGGCAAAACAGTCCCAGAGCTGATCAACCCAGCATGGAAATGGCACCTCTCATTTTTAACAGACGTGACAGAAATGCTGAACGACCTTAACTTCCAGCTACAAGGGAACGGGAAACTCATTTGCATTTGAGGTGAAACTAGCGCTGGTTTTGGAACAAGTGAAAAAGCACAACTTCACCCATCTCCCTGCTACCCAAAGCTTTTCTGCAGAGAAGCCAGCTGTCGCGTTCCCAGGTGAAAAGTGTGTGGAAGCACTGCTTGCTTTGTGGTTTTCAGAGGGAAGTTGATGAGAGAGAGCCTACAGTGGTGTCTACTGGGCTAGCCTATGGAACCTACAAAACTGGATTATAAGGAAAGAACACAAGAACTTTGAGAGACATTTCAGATTCTGCTCTGACAAGTGAATTTGAACTTTTACCTAGGATTGTGCACGGCACAGCATAACTTTCTTTCTGTGAAGAACCCAGAGAGGGCTATTTGATTTTTATTGATTTCATAAATAGTGTTATTAGCCTATATATTTTCTGCATTATTTTATTCTGTGAAGAACCCAGAGAGGGTTATTTGATCTCAGAAAGGGTTATTAATATTTGGATATGTGTGGTGCGCTGGAGTGTCAGCATGTTTTCTGGAAAACAATAAATGATTACATTTAGGGTCCCCTGCGATTGTCACACTTTTTCTGTTAGAAACTGACCCTGGCCCCCCATCAGAGAAGGGAAAAGTTATGTGGCCCTCACTGGAAAAAGTTTGGGGACCCCTGATTTAGACGTTATATCAGAATAGGTGCACATGGTTTCATTTACAGAAAACACCATGTTGTTGTTGTGCTGCACATTGCTGCAGCTTCTCTTTTCACTGTTTCAGATTCATGTTAAATCAATGTTGCCATGTTGCGGTACCTTAAGGCGCCGACACACCAAACTGGTTATTGGTCATCGGACAGAAGCTCTGTCTCCATCCACACGTTCTTATCTGAATTAAGTGATATCGGATAAAAATGTCTTCTGGAAACAGTCAAATTTGATTGAATTTTATAGTGCGGTTAACGTTCCACTTCCTCTGAGACAGACGTCCTCTATGCCCTGCAGTCAGACTGACAGGCTGCAGGTTGGAGGGCAAGGCAACTTTATTTCTAGAACACATTTCAACAATTCAAAAAGCTTTACATCAAACATTAAAGAGCAATTAAAGACTTTCATGAAAGGAAAACAGGCTCAAATAACAAAAAGATACAAATACAATAGTTAGGTTAAGGTTACAGCGCAGCGTTAAAATAATAATAATGATGATTTAATTGGTTGTGGGGACGGGTTTGGGAGGGAGATGGAGGTGTGGGGGTATTTCTAAGGAACAACTTCTTACTAACTGACTCCAAACGTTATAATCAACTACATAAACCAAGGTAGAGCCAAGCTGCTAATCCATGTTGTTATTATCTTTTATTCTAATAATCCTGTAGGACTACAGAGTCAGTACACATGACTTCTAACCAGATTGGGCACTATGAAGGGCAGAGGAACAATATCTCTGGAATCCAGGTTACTTAGCAACACACAATCAACAGCTGAGCCCATGTTAGAGAATTGGTCTGATTTAACAAAGCTGATCCCAACACTACCCCCTCTGTCATCAGAGAGTTCAGATCATCTATTTCTCACAGATCCAGCTCTTAGTATCAGTATAATAACTCTGTATCCATTTTCCTTGTTGATCGCAGCATGCTACAGCGTACCAGTGTCTGGTCCCCAGAACCTGTCAGACAAATAAAATGTTCTTTTATCAAACAGCTGAAACTGCTGATTGTTTTTCATTTGAAATAAACTGTTTAATTTCACTTTAAATATTCATATTATCTGTTAATAATCACATTCTTTCAATATCTCGTTTAAGATTAAGCTTTATAAATCAATGTAACCTGTAACAGCTGCTAATGAAAGAATGAAACCTCTCTCTCTCATTCTACTAGTAAGCATCTTCCAATAAAAAGTGACTTTGATGGAATTATGATGAAAACCAAAAACTTTTAAAATGTCTCACGTTACTGTCAGCAGTGATCCGTCCATCCATTCCCATCCTTCTTGTATCCATGTCCCTTCTGCTTGTCTCCATACAGAACGTAGACCAGTCCAGGACTCTCCTCCGTTACTCAGCTCAGAGACAAACTTCTAGAAGTGGACGAGAGACAACAATCATTTCTCTGTTCCCAGTTCAGCATTTCTGTTGTAGTAAAGTCATCTTGTGACTTCATCAGCCACAACAAACACAAGAGGGATCCTCGGTCCCCCCCACACTGAGGACTGGACCCAGCAGCAGGACAGGAACCACACATTAGTAACGGAGGAAAGAGAAGAAAGACATTTAGAACCAGCAGAGAAACAGAGAACATGAGGAAGTTCACCGTTAGAGCTCAACACAGCAACATTAACACAAACATTTTCATTTCTCTTCATATTTACATATTTCCATTAAATGTCTTTTTCTCTAAGATCACTCACTCAGAAACAAACACACTCACCTGTTCCTCTTCGTTGTCAATGACGACCAGGTATGATTCTCTCTGCTGACAGTCATTGCTGCTGTCATACCAATTCTTCTTCTCTTTAAATTTAAAGTAACAGCTGGCTCCAGATCTCGTCCATCCATCAGGACAACACTTCTCTTAATGACAGACAAATGTGGAGGGAATAAGACGTGTTAATAGTTCTAATTAACAGCTGACGATCTTTATTGTCTCGGCCACGTTTCTGTTTCATGTTTATTCTGTTAATAATTAGTAAATAGTTTCTCTCAGGTTTCATATCTCAGCTGACTGTCTCTGAAATTATTACGTCATCAGTGATAAAGTTCACCAGCTATCAAGCTGGAAAACAGCTTTAAAAACAACGATCCTCGGTCAGTGTGGAGAGGCCTGCAGACTCTCATTAACTACAGGAGACCATCCCCCAACACTGCTGGTCCTCAACACCTGGCTGACGAGCTGAACAGCTTTTACTGTAGGTTTGAAAAGACCACAGTCACACCCCTCCCCCACACCAACTCATCAACTCTCACTTCAATCAGGCCCACCTGAAGGACATCACAGTCCCCTTGCTGGACCCCCTGCAGTTTGCCTACTGCGCTAAAAGGTCGGTGGATGATGCAGTCAGCTTGGGACTGCATTACATACTGCAACACCTCGACTCTCCTGGGGCTTACGCAAGGATCCTGTTCGTGGACTTCAGCTCAGCGTTCAACACCATCATCCCAGACATCCTCAGCACCAAACTCTCCCAGCTCACTGTGCCAGCCTCCACCTTTCAGTGGGTCACAAGGAGGCAGCAGGTGAGGCTGGGGAACATCACATCCAGCACACGGACTATTAGCACTGGCGCCCCAGGGTGTGTGCTCTCCCACTGCTTTTCTCCCTCTACACCAATGACTGCACCTCAAGAGATTCATCTGTTAAACTCCTGAAGTTTGCTGACGACACAACGGTCATCGGCCTTATCCGGGACGGTGATGAGTCGGCCTACAGACGGGAGGTTGATCAGCTGGCTCTCTGGTGCAGTCAGAAAAACCTTGTGCTTAACTCGCTCAAGACTGTGGAGATGATTGTGGACCTCAGGAAGAGACCCCCCACTCTTCCCCCCATCACCATACTCAACAGCCCTGTGTCTGCTGTGGAATTGAGGACCTGAAGTGGGAGCCCAACACATCACCATCATCAGAAAGGCCCAGCAGAGGCTGTACTTCCTGCACCAGCTCAGGAAGCTCAACCTGCCTAAGGAGCTGCTGGTCCACTTCTACACAGCCATCGTCCAGTCTGTCCTCTGCACGTCCATCACTGTCTGGTTTGGATCTGCCACCAAAAAGGACCGGAGCAGACTACAACGGAGAGTTAGGACAGCAGAAAAGATCATCGGTGCCAACCTGCCCTCCGTCCATGACTTATACACATCCAGAGTCAGGAAACGGGCAGGAACCATCACTGCAGACCCATCTCACCCCGGACACAACCTGGTCCAGCTTCTCCCCTCTGGGGGGCGCTACAGAGCACTGTTCGCCAAAACAAGCCATTTCTCTGATGAACAGCTGACTACTGACCCACAGTGTCAGGTTCTGTTCTAGTCAATAACCCAGTAATCACTGTCTCTACAACACCTGGTTACTGGTTCCACTTATTATTCCACTTATTTAGTATTATTCATCATTCCCATTCTCATATCTCACTTATTATTTATTATTTACTATTTACTCATCATTCCCATTCTCACATCTCTCTTATTTGTTATTTATTCATCATCTCATTTCCTATTTTTAGAACTGTCCATAATGTTCATACTGTTCATATAATAACATAATACTATTTATTCCAGTATCTTTGCACTATGCTCCATATTTAAATATTTGTTCTGTTTAGAGTATGTATATATTGTGTATATATTAGTGTGTATATTTTTTGTTTTTGGTTGTTTTTGTTTTTGTATGTAAGCACAATGTGAGCGAACCATGCTCCAAAAAAAAATTCTTTGTATGTGTCCTCATACCTGGCAATAAAGCTGATTCTGATTCTGATTCTGATTAAACAGTTACCATCAAAACTAAAGGCCCAGTCCATCCATATAATGGTAATGTGGATAATACAGGAGTTCACTGGTTTTAATATTTTACCTTCAGTTCTGTTCTTCAGCTGCTTTACTTCATCCTGTAACTGACTGTTGTTGTTGCTCAGTTGGTCGTATCTGATCTGCAGCAAAGTGACTGAAAGATGAATATGAAAACATAACAAAGTTAAAAAAGACCAACAACACCAAATCATTCTGCTTCAAACTAAAGACAAATATTCAGGACATTGTGTTTTGTTGAAAATGAGCCAAAGCTTGTATGAGGTGTCATTAGTCTGACTTTCCCAAAGTGAATATGTCTTTAGTCCAAGTGTCTCTCTTCATGTTTCCACTGACAGGGTTTCCTTGCTGAGTGGTGGTATAAAGGGACCGTCCTGCTAGTCAAGGGTTGTGTTGATAAAGTTTCAGCTGAATGTTAACACAGAATGAAGACCCCCGTATGTCTTCCATTGGGATCGGGTTAGGAAGGGATCTCTTGTGTGTTGAGCTCTCTGGTTTAGAGAGAGAGAGAGAGAGAGAGAGAGAGAGAGAGAGAGTGTGTGTGTTGAAAGTGGGCAGAGAGAGAGACAGAGAAAGAGGAAGCAGACGTGTAGATGAGACCGGAGAGCTTAGTGTGTGAGAGAGAGAGAGAGAGAGAGAGACACACACACACACACACACACACACACACACACACACACACACACCTGTAAAGTTGTCATGTTGATGCTGATATAATGAGTTCTGTTCTTGTTGTTATGATTGTTGATGTAAATGTGATCAATGTCTCCCTGTTTATGTGCTTTAGCAATACTGTATGTCACTATGGTCATGCTAATAAAGCTTCTTTGAATTGAATTGAATTGAGAGAGAGAGATCTCAGTGTGTGTGAGTTAGAGAGAGAGAGAGAGAGAGAGAGCTCAGTGTGTGTGTGTGTTGAAAGTGGGCAGAAGAGAGAGGGGAAGAGGAAGCAGACGTGTAGATGCCAATTAAGGTCATCAGCTGGTCAGTCGGAGCATCTCTACAATCAGCGTCTATGATGTAAATGTGGATAATACAGGAGTTCACTGGTTTTAACTTTTTACCTTCAGTTCTGTCCTTCAGCTGCTTTACTTCATCCTGTAACTGACTGTAGTTGTTGCTCAGTTGGTCGTATCTGGTCTGCAGCAAAGTGACTGAAATATAAGATGAGGTTATCCTTCATTTAGGACAAAAATAACAGTTACATAAAGAAAGGTAAACAATCATCTAAAATGAGAATTGGAAGCTACAAAAGAGCAAATATGCTAAATAAATAAATATCTTTCTTTCCTCTGTTACGTTTCCTTTCAGGAAGATTACTCTGTGAATAATTTGAATATCAACTCAGGTTTTTAGGTTTGTAAGTGACCGATTCTAACAGAAATATTCACATCATCAGCAAAACAGTTGAATAGCATGAAAGAGTTATAATACGTAACTACACAATCAAGGTCTATAATGTAAATGTGTATAATACAGGAGTTTACTGGTTTTAACTTTTTACCTTCAGTTCTGTTCTTCAGCTGCTTTACTTCATCTTGTAACTGGCTGTGATTTACACTCAGTGTTTCGTAGCTGCTCTGTAACTCACTGTGGTTGACGGAGACATCTTGAGATGAACGGCCATAGATACAAGTAAGACACCATGAGATTATTATATAATAATATTATGTTCATTATTTATTTATTAGTGGTTTTATCTTTTCTCACCTTCAGTTCTGTCCTTCAGCTGCTTTACTTCATCCTGTAACTGGCTGTGATTTACACTCAGTGTTTCGTAGCTGCTCTGTAACTCATTGTAGTTGACGGAGACATCTTGAGATGAACAGCCATAGATACAAGAAAGACATCATGAGATTATTTATGCTTCATATGCAGTGTGAAATTATTGTGATTTGATACCATTCTTACCTAAAACCTTCCCCTGGAGCTGACTGTAGTTGTTGCTCAGTTGGTTGTATCGGGACTGCAGGAAAATGCCTGAAACATAAGATAAGGTGAGCCTTTGTTGATCCCCAGAGGGTGAAATGCTTCAGTGGCACAGTTACATAAAAATTGCAAAAAATAAAACAAGAATTATTTAAACTTTGAAACAATTAAGGAAATATATATATATATATATATATATATATATATATATATATATATGTCCGGTTAAAACCACAACAAAATAAGAAACATACCAACAACACCAAATCATTCTGCTTTAACCCTCAGGAACCGAAAGAATCGTATACAAGCAAAAACGGCACCTCTGATTCATATTTTCATCATTTAATAACCATAAAAGACAGAAACTTACTGATTTTTGCATCTAAAAGCTAACGAGCTAGCGGTCACAGAGGTCTCTTCGGGTCTAGCTAGCCTCTACAGGTGATTTTCTATCCAGCCTGGAACTTGTGTCTTTTCGGGTCGATGAGCATTAAATCCAAATTGATACATCCAAGATTTATACCATACTATTATACCATAAGTCATCACGTTTCGCTCATTTCTGCCGCTAGCGCCGTGCTACCGCTCTGTACATCCTTTGTTGACGGATGTGACGTGGCATGAAACGTCACACACATACCTTATATGGGCTTCCTAGCAAGAGCAAAGAGTAAGTTATCCCTCCACGATAGACCACGGTAGTCTAGTGTGATCAAAGAGTATACAGTAGTGAGATAGTTATCTCCAGGTCAGAAAAGATGATCTGGTACGGTATGAGTTATAATGTTTGTGATGTTTATTTTTGCATATAGGAGAACTGTTTTCGACAACACAAAAGCTTGTGCAGCATTGCTGTGGGTGTAATATCAATAAATATGACATTATTATGTTGATTATTGGCATAAGTAAATGTCATGAGGACAAAAGCGTCTGGACTTTCTTTGAGAAAAGGTATGTATTTTGTCAACTGTATAAGTTATGATTATTTCTTCACAGTGTGACTCCCAAGACATATGAGAAGTGTTTTCGAGGAGATAGGCTTAGCTTGTACTGTTCTGTCTGTGATATCAATACATATCTGGAAGATTCATGTTCTATGTGTCTGTTTTTGTCTTTAAGGTCCTACAAACATTTTTAACATTCAAGTGACCTCACTGCAGCACAGATATTCTAATAGGTTGTCCTGAAAAAAATGGTCATATCTTGACTGTAGACAACAGGGTTGATGTTTTACAAGCTTTTTAGAAAATAAAACCAGACAGACAATAAACTGTAAAAAGGACCTTATGTTTCTGAGGGTTAAGACGCCTCCTGTAAAAGCCCAGTCTGAAAATCTCACAGTTGGTGGGTTGGTAGCACTCCAGATGCCCAAATGTATATATGAACTGGAAAAGTATGTTTTTATGACATGTCTCCTTTAAGATATGACAGTTGGTATTAAAACATAAATACTCACAGCAAATGAAGAGTCCAACCAAAATCAGAAGAAAAATCCCTCCCAGAGTCACTGCAGCAGCTTTGAGACGCCTTCTGTTGTTGGCTGCAGGGTTGTTTTGAGTGTGTGGTCCTACGGAGACAAAATACATCAGAACAGGACTTATTATGTTTGTTTGAAGAAATATTATTCAGTATGTAATTGTTCTAAAGCCACACGTAAACTGAGATGAACTTCCTCTTTACACCAATCATCATTTCAGACTTACCGGCTCTTTGTGGCCCGAGATCAGCGTGATGCTCTTCCTCCTCTAGGATCTCCATCTGACTCTCCTCTTCCTCTCCGCTGGTCTCTTGGACGTTTCTGTTATTTTTCACATTCAGGCTCAAATGTGACGCAGCGACAGCGTCTGCAGACATCTTGAACAACTGAAAAATTGAAATAACATATGTAATGACAAAAAGTCCCACTAACTTAAAATAGGACTCACACTGCAGGAAATAAACATATCTATGCAAAGCTGCATTCACACCTCTCTGACACAGGAACTGTTGTTGGACCGGAAACTTATACTTGGTCTGTCTGTTAGAGGAAGTGAAGTAGAAGTGTTCACAAACAGTGGAAAAAGTTCACGAGACTCTCACCGACAGAATCCAAGGGGTGAAAGTGTGGCTCAAACTCAGGGAGATGGGGCTGCTGCATGGGCACCGAAGACCAGGGAGCTGACACGGGGATAACTGCTGGGTCCATTTTTGGTCGGATCATTCTGTGAGATATTACGAGGCTTGGACACGAATGCAGAGTAGAGAATTTATTAAAATAGACTTACAAAATAAGGTGTCCTCAAGAAGGCAGGCAGGCGCAAACAAGAAGTAGAACTGCAAGCAGTTATGACGTGGTCCAAGCATCATTGCGCCAGTCATCCCAACGCAAGGCAACATCGGCAAACTGGTGGACCGCAGACGGAACCCAAAGCATAACGTGGGGAGGCAAACGTCAGGATATATTGAGAGGTGGGAGCCGCAAGGTCAGTGGTACAATGCCGATGCAAATATCCCAGAACCCTAAAGGATTTTTGACAACCTCTGGTCAGTCTGATTTCATTTTCTATAAAAGCTTGTAAAACATCAGCCCTGTTGTCCATAGTCAATCTATGAACATCATTTCTTTTCAGGATAAACTGAGATATTAGAATATTTGTGCTGCACTGAGGTCACTTGAATGTTAAAAAGGTTGTAGGACAATAAAGACAAATAAATAACATAAATCTCACAGATATGTAGTGATATCACACACACACACAGCAATGCCACACAAGCATTTGTATTGTCTACAACAGTTTCATATATTTGGCGTCATCCAGTGAAAAAATAAACATATTGAACATTATAACTCATATAAAAGACAGATTATTTACATTTCTTACATACAGTGTATCAATCTTGCATGTAACAGTACGGATTAATAGCACAATGACCCCGAAAACTCTGGGCTTCTAGGCTGGATACAAAACCTTCTGTAAGGGCTAGGAAGACAACAAAGACATCAGCAGAACGGGGCCATGGTTAGCTTTTAGCTCAAAAAGACAGTATGTTTCTACTAGTTATATTATTAAGTTACACAGTTATGAATCAGAAGTGCCGTTTGGCGTCATATACAATGCACTCAACCTCAGAAGGGATAAAATGGCCCAAAATGGTCTACGTTGATTTTAGTGCCCCTAATGGCCTATCTTTACCACATTTGGTACAAAGCCTCCGGGTGGCATGCCAAACAACTGCTGTCGATCCAGGGACAAGTGGAGATAAGGATGTTAAATGTCTGATGTGCGGTTTGGGAGTTATAGGGCCTTTTTTTGCTATAGCGCCAACTAGTGGTGGAAGTGGGTCAGTTGTTGCACATGAGGTCCTTGCAGAGTATTGGATTAGTCCTGAAAATGGCACACCCCCACCATGTACGGTTTAGGCTGCAGCGTGAGTTTTATGTGAAGAAGAATAATGGAGGAGGAGAAGAAGGAAATCCTTAGAAAAACAATAGAGTTCCACAGCCCTGCTGTGTGAAGCGCTTAGCTTTGCTACCGTGGTTACCAGCCCTCGGGCTTGGGCCCCTAATTACAAACTGCCCATATTTACATATACATGAATATGCAACTCAAGTCTAACATATGTATCTATACCATGAGGAAAATTAGCCATTATCATGAGACTTGCAGGACTAGTAAGCATTTAAGCTAACTTTACTTCTTAGTATCTATCAATACAACATACATATTATACTGAAACGGAAAACATACAAAAACTACATCAAAGTAGATATACTTCCTACAGAAATACTTACAGACTGAGACCTTCAAAACTACCAAAGGCAAAAAGTGATGAGTAACTGCAACATGTCCTCTCAGTAGACCAGAGTCAGAAGCAAACAGGAAACCAACGGGAAGGAAGAGGAGGGACTGAAATATGAGAACTCATAGGCAATTCAACTTTATACCCATGTCCACCCATTCCCATGCTTGACTCCTTACATACTGTAGACTAGTCCAGAACTCTCCATCATTACTCAGCTCAGAGACAAACTTCTAGAAGTGGACGAGAGACAACAATCATTTCTCTGTTCCCAGTTCAGCATTTCTGTTGTAGTAAAGTCATCTTGTGACTTCATCAGCCACAACAAACACAAGAGGGATCCTCGGTCCCCCCCACACTGAAGACTGGAACCAGCAGCAGGACAGGAACCACACATTAGTAACGGAGGAAAGAGAAGAAAGACATTTACAATCACACCTTCAGTTCTGTTCTGCTGTACTTCATCCTGTAACTGCTCAGTTGGCCGTTTCATATTTTTCCTCATTTGGCAGCCGTGAAAAAACTGACTGAGTTGTGTTATTTCCCTTTCTGTTGGTTGGTAGCACTCCAGATACCCAAATGTATATAAGAACTGGAAAAGAAGTTGGAAAAGTCTATTTTACAATATGATAGTTTTTATTAAAACATAAATACTCACAGCAAATGAAGAGTGCAGCCAATATGAGAAGATAAGAAGGAAGTAAGGCAAGAATGGGTGGAAAATAGTTTCAAAAACTTAGAAATCATCAACAAAAACTAAAAAAGTGACAGATTTGTAAAAGAAACAGTAGAAAGAAGGAAGGAAGACTTCAAAAAGTGTCAAAAACCTTGAAGGAATCAAGGAAGGAAGGAAGGAAGGAAGGAAGGAAGGAAGGAACAGGTCCAAAATAGTGACAAAAACGTCCAGACTACTCTATTTGTCGAACGTTCTGCCGTTGTTTACCTTTTCTTCTTCTTCTAGTCCGTAGAAATAATAATGTCGGCAGCCTTTGCTCATCAGCGCCACCTCTGTTCAGGAGAAGACTGCATCTAGTGTCACGAGCACCACGCGGGTGTATGAACAGTCACGGCGTCTCATGACGTCACATTTGCTTACGCCAGCCTGGATGCGGCTACTGTACGACGCCCTGTAACGCGCCCGTACAAACGCCATCTTCTCCGCCTTCTCTGCGTGTTTGACAGAGAGCGAGGCTCGACATACACAGCTATTCCACAGTCTGAGGAAAACAAAGGGGGGGGGGCCTTCTCCTTTGTGGCCCCGAGACTCTGGACCAAACGTCCCGTTCATATCAGGTCCTCCTCTACTGCAGAGACCTTTAAGTCTCGTCTTAAAACACATTTTTATTCTTTGGCGTAGGATGTAGTTTAGGGACATTTGTTTAGAAGTGTGTTGTTTGTCTTCCTTTGTTTTTATTACATAATATAACTTTTGTCCAGCACGTTGTTCAGCCTAGGTCGGTTTTAAATGACCTCTAGAAATAAAATGACTTGACACAGAGCTGCGGTGCAGACGGAGCAAACTACGTCACCTCTGCAGCTTCAGGTTTAACGTTCCCCTTCCTCTGAGACAGACGTCCTCTATGCCCTGCAGACAGACTGACAGGCTGCAGGTTGGAGGGCAAGGCAACTTTATTTCTAGAACACATTTCAGCAACAAGACAATTCAAAAAGCTTTACATCAAACATTAAAGAGCAATTAAAGACTTTGATGAAAGGAAAACAGGCTCAAATAACAAAAAGATACAAATACAATAGTTAGGTTAAGGTTACAGCGCAGCGTTAAAATAATAATAATGATTTAATTGGTTGTGGGGACGGGTCTGGGAGGGAGATGGAGGTGGGGGGGGGGTTATTTCTAAGGAACAACTTCTAATTAAAGCTGCAAGCAGCGATGAACGGGCCCTCGCTAACCTGCGCGAGTCGGGGATACTGGCGGACGCCTCTCCTTGCGGCCGTGCATTTGCGCGTCACTCAGACACTGAACATCGTCTCAAATGAAAAGGGAACTCCCTGCTGAGTTCAATGACACCTCACACAAGATTCTACGTCATACAGGTCATTATCTGTGAAAGGGGGCGTGGCCGCATCATAGTGGGGCGGGTCAAACATCACCAATGAAAAAGGAACTCTCTGCTGAGTTCAACGATACCTCACACAAGATTCTACGTCATACGGTTCATTATCTGTGAAAGGGGCGTGGCCGCATCCTGGGGGGGCGGGTCTAACATCACCAATGAAAAAGGAATTCTCTGCTGAGTTCATTGATACCTCACACAAAGCTATACCTTAAACGGTTCAAATGTTATGAAAGGGGGCGTGGTCTGAGCGACTGGGCGTGGTCACATTATAGGGGCCGCCTCAGTATCACATGTAGACCACACATTCTAAGTTTCATGTAAATCGGATGATGTTTGTCATATAAGGCATATTTCCTGTTGCCAGATGGTGGCGCTGTCTCCAAAAGTCCATATTGGCCTGTAGGTGTCCTCAGGCCGGGACTCTTGGTGATTGTGGGAAATTTCAAGCAGATACATCAACGTACGCTGTAGTTACAGCCACTTTCCCCATCATCGCTAAACACTCAAAATGGCCGCCATGCCACGCCCACACCGTGTGACGAAAAGTTTTTCTTTTAATAAATTTTCATCGTCAACATCTTAAGATGAGACACACCAAGTTTGAAGATGATCGGATGAAAGCTCTAGGAGGAGTTCGTTAAAGTATAGCACCTTGTCTTTTAGGCCTACTTCCTGTTGCCACTAGGGGGCGCTATGACTTTGAGCCAATAGCGGTGCGTATATGTCGTCAGGGGCGGACTCTGATGAATCCTGGAAAGTTTCGAACCAATCGGACACTGTACGCTCAAGTTACACCCACTTCCCGTTTTGGTGGCGAATCGCACAAAATGGCCGCCCCGCCACGGCCACGCCCTATGACGAAAAGTTTTTCTTTTAATAACTTTTCATCGTTAACATGTTAAGATGACACACACCAAGTTTGAAGCTGATTGGATGTAAGCTCTAGGAGGAGTTCGTTAAAGTACGACACGTGGAAATGGCCAAAATCGCACTAATTTCGAACATTCAATACAAAATGGTGGACTTCCTGTTGAGTTTAGGGGGGGGCTACAATGGAGTTTTATGTCCGCCCTGCCATGCTACATATGTGGACCAAGTTTCGTGGCTCTATGTTAAACGTACTGCAGGGGCTCAATTTTCAAATTATTGTAGGGGGCGCTAGCGAGCCATTTTTGTGCGCCTATTCCCGAAACCATTCAAATACGTAAATTTTCACCAGACTTGATGCGACCGCCAAATATGGTGAGTTTTTGAATATGATAAGTCCCTCAAAAAGGCAATTCATTTGACGGAAAAAGAAAGAAAGAAAGAATAATTAAAGCTGCAAGCAGCGATGAACGGGCCCTCGCTAACCTGCGCGAGTCGGGGATACTGGCGGACGCCTCTCCTTGCGGCCGCGCATTTGCGCGTCACTCAGACACTGAACGTCGTCGCAAATGAAAAGGGAACTCCCCGCTGAGTTCAATGACACCTCACACAAGACTCTACGTCATACGGTTCATTATCTGTGAAAGGGGGCGTGGCCGCATCATTGGGGGGCGGGTCAAACATAACCAATGAAAAAGGAATTCTCTGCTGAGTTCATTGACACCTCACACAAATCTGTACCTTAAACGGTTCAAATGTTATGAAAGGGGGCGTGGCTTACGCATAGGGGGCGGGCCAAACCATCACCAATGAAGAAGGAAGTCTCTGCTGAGTTCATTGACACCTCACACAAGATTCTACGTCATACGGTTCATTATCTGTGAAAGGGGGCGTGGCCGCATCATGGGGGGCGGGTCTAACATCACCAATGAAAAGGAAGTCTCTGCTGAGTTCATTGACACCTCACACAAAGCTATACCTTAAACGGTTCAAATGTTATGAAAGGGGGCGTGGCCTGAGTGACTGGGCGTGGTCAAAATATAGGGGCCGCCTCAGTATCACATGTAGACCACACATTCTAAGTTTCATGTAAATCGGATGATGTTTGTCATATAAGGCATATTTCCTGTTGCCAGATGGTGGCGCTGTCTCCAAAAGTCCATATTGGCCTGTAGGTGTCCTCAGGCCGGGACTCTTGGTGATTGTGGGAAATTTCAAGCAGATACGACAACGTACGCTGTAGTTACAGCCACTTTCTCCTTCATCGCTAAACACTCAAAATGGCCGCCATGCCACGCCCACACCGTGTGACGAAAAGTTTTTCTTTTAATAAATTTCTATCGTCAACATCTTAAGATGACACACACCAAGTTTGAAGATGATCGGATGAAATCTCTAGGAGGAGTTCGTTAAAGTATAGCACCTTGTCTTTTAGGCCTACTTCCTGTTGTCACTAGGGGCGCTATGACTTTGAGCCAATAGCGGCGTGTAGATGTCGTCAGGGGCGGACTCTGATGAATCCTGAAAAGTTTCGATCCAATCGGACAACGTACGCTCAAGTTACACCCACTTCCTGTTTTGGTGGCGATCGCACAAAATGGCTGCCCCGCCACGGCCACGCCCTATGACGAAAAGTTTTTCTTTTAATAACTTTTCATCGTTAACATGTTAAGATGACACACACCAAGTTTGAAGCTGATTGGATGAAAGCTCTAGGAGGAGTTCGTTAAAGTACGACATGTGGAAATGGCCAAAATCGCACTAATTTCGAACATTCAATACAAAATGGCGGACTTCCTGTTTGGTTTAGGGGGGGGCTACAATGGAGTTTTATGTCCGCCCTGCCATGCTACATATGTGTACCAAGTTTCGTGACTCTACGTTAAACGTAGTGCAGGGGCTGAATTTTCAAATTATTGTAGGGGGCGCTAGCGAGCCATTTTTGTGCGCCTATTCCCGAAACCATTAAAATACGTAAATTTTCACCAGACTTGATGCGACCGCCAAATATGGTGAGTTTTTGAATATGATAAGTCCCTCAAAAAGGCAATTACTTTGCCGGAATAATAATAATAATAATAATTAAAGCTGCAAGCAGCGATGAACGGGCCCTCGCTAACCTGCGCGAGTCGGGGATACTGGCGGACGCCTCTTGCTCCGCATGCGCGTCACTCAGACACTGAACATCGTCGCCAATGAAAAGTGAACTCCCTGCTGAGTTCAATGACACCTCACACAAGACTCTACGTCATACGGTTCATTATCTGTGAAAGGGGGCGTGGCCGCATCATTGGGGGGAGGGTCAAACATCAATGATGAAGAAGGAAGTCTCTGCTGAGTTCAATGACACCTCACAGAAGACTGTACGTCATACAAGCCATTATTTGTGAAAGGGGGCGTGGCCGCATCATAGGGGGGCGGGTCAAACATCACCATTATAAAATGAAGTCTCTGCTGAGTTCAATGACACCTCACACAACACTATACGTCATACAGTTCAATATATGTGAAAAGGGGCGTGGCCGCATCATAGGGGGGCGGGTCAAACATCACCAATGAAAAAGGAAGTCTCTGCTGAGTTCATTGACACCTCACACAAGACTGTACCTTAAACGGTTCAAATGTTATGAAAGTGGGCGTGGCTTACGCATAGGGGGCGGGCCAAACCATCACCAATGAAGAAGGAAGTCTCTGCTGAGTTCATTGACACCTCACACAAAGCTATACCTTAAACGGTTCAAATGTTATGAAAGGGGGCGTGGCCTGAGTGACTGGGCGTGGTCAAAATATAGGGGCCGCCTCAGTATCACATGTAGACCACACATTCTAAGTTTCATGTAAATCGGATGATGTTTGTCATATAAGACATATTTCCTGTTGCCAGATGGTGGCGCTGTCTCCAAAAGTCCATATTGGCCTGTAGGTGTCCTCAGGCCTGGACTCTTGGTGATTGTGGGAAATTTCAAGCAGATACGACGACGTACGCTGTAGTTACAGCCACTTTCTCCCTCATCACTAAACACTCAAAATGGCCGCCATGCCACGCCCACACCGTTCGACGAAAAGTTTTTCTTTTAATAACTTTTCATCGTCAACATCTTAAGATGACACACACCAAGTTTGAAGTTGATCGGATGAAAGCTCTAGGAGGAGTTCGTTAAAGTATAGCACCTTGTCTTTTGGGCCTACTTCCTGTTACCACTAGGGGGCGCTATGACTTTGAGCCAATAGCGGTGCGTATATGTCGTCAGGGGCGGACTCTGATTAATCCTGACAAGTTTCGATCCAATCGGACAACGTACGCTCAAGTTACACCCACTTCCTGTTTTGTTGGCGATTCGCACAAAATGGCCGCCCCGCCACGGCCACGCCCTATGACGAAAAGTTTTTCTTTTAATAACTTTTCATCGTTAACATGTTAAGATGACACACACCAAGTTTGAAGCTGATCGGATGAAAGCTCTAGGAGGAGTTCGTTAAAGTACGACACGTGGAAATGGCCAAAATCGCACTAATTTCGAACATTCAATACAAAATGGCGGACTTCCTGTTTGGTTTAGGGGGGGGCTACAATGGAGTTTTATGTCCGCCCTGCCATGCTACATATGTGTACCAAGTTTCGTGACTCTACGTTAAACGTAGTGCAGGGGCTGAATTTTCAAATTATTGTAGGGGGCGCTAGCGAGCCATTTTTGTGCGCTTATTCCCGAAACCATTAAAATACGTAAATTTTCACCAGACTTGATGCGACCGCCAAATATGGTGAGTTTTTGAATATGATAAGTCCCTCAAAAAGGCAATTACTTTGCCGGAATAATAATAATAATAATAATTAAAGCTGCAAGCAGCGATGAACGGGCCTCGCTAACCTGCGCGAGTCGGGATACTGGCGGACGCCCTTGCGACCGCGCATGTGCGCGTCACTCAGACACTGAACATCGTCGCCAATGAAAAGTGAACTCCCTGCTGAGTTCAATGACACCTCACACAAGACTCTACGTCATACGGTTCATTATCTGTGAAAGGGGGCGTGGCCGCATCATTGGGGGGAGGGTCAAACATCAATGATGAAGAAGGAAGTCTCTGCTGAGTTCAATGACACCTCACAGAAGACTGTACGTCATACAAGCCATTATTTGTGAAAGGGGCGTGGCCGCATCATAGGGGGGCGGGTCAAACATCACCATTATAAAATGAAGTCTCTGCTGAGTTCAATGACACCTCACACAACACTATACGTCATACAGTTCAATATATGTGAAAAGGGGCGTGGCCGCATCATAGGGGGGCGGGTCAAACATCACCAATGAAAAAGGAAGTCTCTGCTGAGTTCATTGACACCTCACACAAGACTGTACCTTAAACGGTTCAAATGTTATGAAAGTGGGCGTGGCTTACGCATAGGGGG